>CAWUFW010002677.1:1800000-2098038 GCA_963921515.1 Calotriton arnoldi | reverse complement strand
GATGCCTACCACTACTACCACCCTCACCCAGGGGGGCAGGATGCCTACCACTACTACCACCCTCACCCAGGGGGGCAGGATGCCTACCACTACTACCACCCTCACCCAGGGGGCAGGATGCCTACCACTACTACCACCCTCACCCAGGGGGCAGGATGCCTACCACTACTACCACCCTTAGCCAGGGGGCAGGATGCCTACCACTACTACCACCCTCAGCCAGGGGGGCAGGATGCCTACCACTACTACCACCCTCACCCAGGGGGCAGGATGCCCACCACTACTACCACCCTCACCCAGGGGGCAGGATGCCCTACCACTACTACCACCCTCAGCCAGGGGGCAGGATGCCTACCACTACTACCACCCTCACCCAGGGGGCAGGATGCCTACCACTACTACCACCCTCACCCAGGGGGCAGGATGCCTACCACTACTACCACCCTCACCCAGGGGGCAGGATGCCTACCACTACTACCACCCTCACCCAGGGGGCAGGATGCCTACCACTGCTACCACCCTCACCCAGGGGGCAGGATGCCTACCACTACTACCACCCTCAGCCAGGGGGCAGGATGCCTACCACTACTACCACCCTCACCCAGGGGGCAGGATGCCTACCACTACTACCACCCTCACCCAGGGGGCAGGATGCCTACCACTACTACCACCCTCACCCAGGGGGCAGGATGCCTACCACTACTACCACCCTCACCCAGGGGGGCAGGATGCCTACCACTACTACCACCCTTAGCCAGGGGGCAGGATGCCTACCACTACTACCACCCTCACCCAGGGGGCAGGATGCCTACCACTACTACCACCCTCACCCAGGGGGGCAGGATGCCTACCACTACTACCACCCTCACCCAGGGGGCAGGATGCCTACCACTACTACCACCCTCACCCAGGGGGGCAGGATGCCTACCACTACTACCACCCTCAGCCAGGGGGCAGGATGCCTACCACTACTACCACCCTCACCCAGGGGGGCAGGATGCCTACCACTACTACCACCCTCACCCAGGGGGCAGGATGCCTACCACTACTACCACCCTTAGCCAGGGGGCAGGATGCCTACCACTACTACCACCCTCACCCAGGGGGGCAGGATGCCTACCACTACACCACCTTAGCCAGGGGGCAGGATGCCTACCACTACTACCACCCCCACTCATAGGATGGACAATGCATGACACAACCAGCACACCACAACCTAGGGAATGCAAGAAGAAGACATCCCCCAACACCATGACAAGCGTGTGTAGACTGTGTCAAATGCCTACAACACCGAACATGACTTTGAACATACAATGTGACCCCCTAGCACATGTGCCACACATATATGTGTGTGGCACCCACAACACAAGCAGGCCATGACCATTGTGGCAATGGGGTCCAAACCCCCATCATCACAGTGACCAAAAGGTAAGTGTGGGGTCCATAGCTGAAGCACATTTTGAACATTGTGGCAATGGGGTCCAAACCCCCATCATCACAGTGACCAAAAGGTAAGTGTGGGGTCCATAGCTGAAGCACATTTTGAACATTGTGGCAATGGGGTCCAAACCCCCATCATCACAGTGACCAAAATGTAAGTGTGGGGTCCATAGCTGAAGCACATTTTGAACATTGTGGCAATGGGGTCCAAACCCCATCATCACAGTGACCAAAAGGTAAGTGTGGGGTCCATAGCTGAAGCACATTTTGAACATTGTGGCAATGGGGTCCAAACCCCCATCATCACAGTGACCAAAATGTAAGTGTGGGGTCCATAGCTGAAGCACATTTTGAACATTGTGGCAATGGGGTCCAAACCCCCATCATCACAGTGACCAAAATGTAAGTGTGGGGTCCATAGCTGAAGCACATTTTGAACATTGTGGCAATGGGGTCCAAACCCCCATCATCACAGTGACCAAAAGGCAAGTGTGGGGTCCATAGCTGCAGCACATTTTGAACATTGTGGCAATGGGGTCCAAACCCCCATCATCACAGTGACCAAAAGGCAAGTGTTGACAAAGTAAGAGGTGCAACTGCCAAACTGCATGGATGATTCCTGGTCACAGAACAACAAACACATCAGTGGCAAAGTAGTGTATGTGTCCCATTGCAACATAAATTGGGGAGCCAAATCCTGCAGTGCAAATAAGACATAACTTTGGCCATGTGCAGACAAACAACACCCATGGGGGCTGACACCGTCAACAATCATCAATGACACAATGACAGAAGTGACCATCCGAATGCAGACCCACATATTTGCACCAATGGGCACACACATGCAGATACCCTGTGGAGACTGCAGATGTGAGGCGAACAGATACCATACCATGGCAGCAATGGGACACACAATCAACAATTAGCAACAAATGAGGGCTCCCGTCCCATCAGCCTGGTCATGGAAGTGCCAACGGAATCATCAGCACAGATCCAACACACTTGTATAGCAATGTTGCACTGACAACACAGATGAGTCCTTCCCCATTGATGCCCAAACCTGCATGTTCACTGGAGATGGCCACACGGTCAGGGAAGTAGGCAGAATAGAACAATGGCAGGCACAACAGATGTGCAGGGGTGGAAGCCACAGATGTGAAGTTGCCAATCTAAGTAGGAAATCTCATTGCCAAATACTGAACACATGACACCCTCAGATGCTGCTATGGATGACATGGATACACCACAGGATAGGACACATAACCCCTGGACCACATGGGTTCCTGCACAGTAACACTTCATTATCATGAGACCAAATATCACCATCACTGCAGCAAGGGCATTGTTAGCATCATCAACATCATGTACATCAGAAGCAAAAGCACTAGAGAACAGAAAGTTGCTTTATTCAGCATATGTGGCATTAAAAGTAGAAGTCCGGTAGAACATAAACAAAGGCCAATGGCCAGTCCATCAACAAAGTCACAAGTGGGTGACAGTGGCAGATGCCACCCTACACATGCCTGCACAAAACCAGGGACAATCCACTAGGAGGGGCAACCGGGGGGTAGGCCAGGCACACAGGGACAGGATCAGGGCTCACCAGGAGGAAGCAGGGAAGGGGTGGTGGGTGCTGGAGAGCCACTGACAACTGCAGTGGAGGTGTCTGACATGGTGTGTGCCGGCACAACTGGGGGCATGGCTCAGATGTTGTGGGTGCCGGCACGACTGCAGTGGACCCTGCAGATGGAGTGGACAGGTCCGCCACTGCAGTGCCCAAGTCAGACAGGGTGGTAGTGGACTCCACTGCAGTGCCTACCACCAGGGGAGGAGAATGGGGAACAGGCAAGGTGGGCTGGACAGAGGGGAGGACACCCTCACCACATCAGTGGCACAGACAAGCGCAGCGGGGTGTGGTGCCGGGAGAGCAAGTGGCAGGGGAGAAGGCCGGAGCCTCTTGGGGATGGTATATCTGTGGGTGGGGAACCTGGGGCAGGGTGTGGCGGGGGCACCTGTGGAGTGGGGGCCTGAGGGATGGAGGAAGGTGACCTGGTGCTTGAGCTGCAGGGCGGCGGCGGGGTCTTGCTCTTACCACTCCGGGGGACTTGCGGGTGGGGGCCTCAGTCTGTCTGCGCCTGGGGGAGGGTGTCCGGGGGCGAGGGCACTCTGCTCCGTGTGGGGGGCTTCCTCTTCCCCCTGGATGCTGGGGCAGCTGGATCGGAGGAAGAGGCCGAGGTCACTGAGGAAGAGGCGCTGGGTCTTTGGGGTTGCAGGTGAGGCAAGGGAGGGTGCTTTGGAGGGAGAGGCAACTGAGGACTGCGCAGTGCCCGTGGATGCGTGTGTGTGTACCAGGGCCCCATCCCCTGTGAGTCTGGTTTCAGTCCCCTGACTGTGCGTGCGTGTGCGTTTAGTTTGTGGCGTGTGTGTCTGTGTGCTGGATGTGTGTGTGCTGGTGTGTGCCTGTGCCGGTGTGTGTGTGCTTGGGACGGGCAAGGTGCTGGGGAGTGTGGATGGAGCAGAGGCAGGAGGGGTGAGGGACTGTCTGAGGAGGGACACTGCTGCCGTCAGGGAGGAGTCCATGGACCTGTTGCCCCTCTGTAGGTCAGACATGCCCGATGAGATGCCCTCCATGAACGACACCAGCTGAGTCAACAGTGCGGTGTGCGCATGGAGGACACTCAGCATGGCTGTCTGCCCTACATGGAGCTGGCGAAGGAGGTACACAGACTCCTCACTCAGGGCAGCAGGGGACACAGGGGCAGGGGGTGCGGTGCCTGGGCCAAAGGAGACACGCTCCCGAACATGGGAGCCTCCACGGACCTTGGGAATGGGAGCCGATGGGAGGGCGGTGGTGGTGCTGGTGGTGGCGGGGACAGCAACACTAGCTGGGGTGTGGTGGCTGCTGACACCCGCCTCCACAAGGAGTCATCCTCCGAGTTGCTCTGGTCCTCAGCTGAGGTGGATGGTGCTGAGGATTCCTCGGTGTGGCTCCCCTCGCCCTCCGTGCCACTGGGTCCCTCCGACCACTCCTCGGCTGCTGACCCAGTCTGGCTCTCTGGCTCCTCCTGGTCCGTGGAGCTGTCCCCTTCCGTGGCCGTGGATGTATCTGCAAACAATGGGGAAACAGACAGACATCAGTCACCTGCACCAACGCACACACCACTGTGAGCACAGCACATCACAGAGCAAGCCCTGGCATCATTAGTTGTACATTGCTAAAAGTGCCCTAACTGAACAGGAGAAGCCAATTGTCAGTCTGATGCCAAGCATGGCACTCACATCCCACATGGCCTTGCACCCATCTGTCTGGTGTCTGTTGGATTGCAACACCCCAGTGTGGACACATGCACCAAGTACACAGTAGTTGGACAGTGCAGAGGACACGGTGTGGACACATCACAGCTCTTGCCACTGAGTCAGTACAGGTTTCCGGATGAAAGGGATGCCCAGAGTCAAATAGGAAATGCATGTGATGCATACCAGCGACAGACACCATGATGCACCCATGTCCTGATAGCCAGCGCCACTATGGTGTGCATGTAGCACATGTCACTCCCCTGCAGGACCACAAATAAGTTGACACATGCCATGGCAGAGGCATGACTGTTAAGTCATACATCACTGTCTCAGTGATGTATGACTTGGCAGCCAGACAACAACACTATGCACTGTGTCACAATAGTAGGTCATGGGGAATGCAAGTCCTGGAGCTGCACAAGTGCACATGTACATCCCCACACAACACATCATCTCAACCCTCATCTGTCCAGGTCACACCTATTGGACATATGGGAGACCTGTGACACTACCCTCTGAACCTGAGCCCCTCACAATTTGCTGTGAATGGGGAACAGCTGCCTGAACATCACATTCGCATACCCCAGTCTGCACGGGCAGCTGATCAAACACCTATGTGACACACAAGTATCGTCTCCTATGGTCACATCTCCAGGGGCATGCTGAGCCCCTACCAAGAAACACCCCAGCAGTCCTGGCAACTAATCCACAGCACACTGACACAGAGGCAGACACCGGAGGGGTCAAATCACTGTGCACAATGTGTCAGCTGATACACGGGAGTGGGAGTACAGAGTGCATTGCATGGCCTGGAGTAGGCATGACTGTCCTGCTCCACATGAATGAGGATGTGCCCTGGACAGTGGATAGCTGGCTATGTATGTGTGACACACGTAATCTGCACACTCCTGGGGCACAAACATTGTTCCCACCCGCTGCATGGGCGTGTGCCACATACCCCAGGCACATGTGGTGGCTCAGCTCAGCAAGTGGACCGCATATCAAAGCAACACGCAGATCACATGTCCAAACCCAGGCGTTGTGTGAACAATGGACCCACCCATGATGCCCACAACAGAGTTAGGGAAACAGATGCTGTCCCCCACCTTTAGTGAAGCAAACTGCAAGGACACAGTCCCAAGTGACACAATTCCCTGACTGTAAGGGCCACACCTGGGTATCAGATGAGCAGTGGGCAGTGCACAATAGAGGGACATGGCTCCTGGACAACATGACTGCTGCACTGTGGCAGTTGAACCAGGCCAGAGGAGGGCACAAAGCATGTAATACAGAGTTCACAGTGCAGTCTTTGACTCACCCCCTCCTTGCTGCTGTCTGGCCTTCAGCTGCCCATCCAGGTCTGGAAAGACCACCGCCAGGATCTGGAGCATGTGGGGGTCAGGGTCCGTGTTCCGCCCCTCCTGCGAGGAGCGACAGCTTCAGCTGGACCCGTGCAATCCTCCGGGTCCAGCCCGAAGGTCCTGCCACCTCTTCTGGCAGTTGCGGATCCGGCGCTTGTAGACCCCCACGGACCGGACAGCCCGGACGATGTCCTTCCAGATTTCCTGCTTCCGATGGGCATTAACCTGTCAGGATGACAAAGTGAAAAGGCCATTACCACACATGCAACATATCCGTGCATGACACAGTTGTATATACATGTCTCAATCACAGGGGCACATGATGTACACAGGCAGTGCAAAGCTGACCATGGACAGTTTGCCAGACGTCACTACATGGTATCATTGCATGGGAAGTAAAACCATGTTCAAATGCACTGTCACTGCACCATACCTGTCAGTGCAAGTCACTACACACTATGGGGGGTGACAACTACTCAGTGAGCCTGCTAGCCAGTGGCGTGCAGACTCTCAGCCTTGCTAGTCAGACAAAATGCACATTCAGAAAGGCAGTGCACAGAACACTCACCTGCTCCCCTGGTGTCCCATACAGCTTGCTGTACTGTGGAAGTAGGCTGTCCAGCAGGGCCTGGTTCTCTTCAAGGCTGAAGGCTGGGGCTCTCTCCACAGTACGTGCCATTGCAGGGTCCAGAGGGGCAGAGACAGCAGCAGTGCAGTGGCAGATGTCGTCTTGGAGCATGTAGTGCAGGCAAGTGGGCTCTCAGGGGAACAGCCAGCAATATATATGTGCTGGAGAGGCAGATACTGTCCCTTGTGTCCAAAGTGATAGGTCCAAGTCGTTTGCATCTTCTGAATCTGGCCAATCCATGGAATAGCAGCACCAAAACACGCCCACAGCATCCTTCAAATCTTCAACTTCATGACATACATGATTTTGCAACATTGTTGTGGGTGACCAACTGATTTTCCAGCAACCGACTCGTTCGAAATTCGAAACGCGTCCGTTGCCAGGCAAGCCCATTGTCAATGGGTGCGCACCCGATCGGTCCATTGCGGTACAACGCGCACAGGGGTACAACGCGTACCCGCACACATTGAAAGCAATGGGCCGGCCGGAGGCACCGATCGGTCCATTGCTGTTCAACGCGCACAGGGGTACAACGCGTACCCGCACACATTGAAAGCAATGGGCCGGCCGGAGGCACCGATCGGTCCATTGCAGTTCAACGCGCACAGGGGTACAACGCGTACCCGCACACATTGAAAGCAATGGGTCGGCCGGAGGCACCGATCGGTCCATTGCTGTTCAACGCGCACAGGGGTACAACGCGTACCCGCACACATTGAATGCAATGGGCCGGCCGGAGGCACCGATCGGTCCATTGCAGTACAACGCGCACAGGGGTACAACGCGTACCCGCACACATTGAATGCAATGGGCCGGCCGGAGGCACCGATCGGTCCATTGCAGTACAACGCGCACAGGGTACAACGCGTACCCGCACACATTGAATGCAATGGGCCGGCCGGAGGCACCGATCGGTCCATTGCAGTACAACGCATCACTGTACATGTGACTGGCATATGTCAGCATGCCTGTCTCAGATGGACATATGCCAGCCACAGATAGCTCCCAGGGAGTGAGGGGCACACCTACATCACGACAGCCTGTCCAAACCTTATCATAAGGCATGTAAGGCTGCATTTCCTATTGTGTGTATGTTGGTGTACATGTTGTCCTGTGGGTGTCACCTGTGGGCAGCCACCCCCAGGCTGTGCACGTGTTAATGGGGACAGGATCCTGGGTGTTACGTGTACGTGACCACTGTGATGTGCAACTGTTCATATCTGTGCATGTGCCATGGTCACATTTCACAGTGGTGTTTGTGTATGTCATGTCACATACCCCGTGAGTCCCATGTGGGACGGTATGTTTGAGCCAGGGTGTCCCAGTGGCACAATAGTGATGGCCCTCCACAGTCTTTGTGCATGTAGTGTTTACAATGTCTCTGATTTCATGTGCACAATGGGAGACAGTCTCCACATCCACGTTGTGTGTGCATGGACTCTGATGTTGTGCGTGTGTGTCACAGACGTCCATGGCTCTCCTGCCATGGCAAGTGTGTCCACTACCTGTGGGGGTCATGTTTGTTTTGTTGTGGTGTACACATGATACTCCAGGTGATGCCAGTGTCCATGTGGCATTACAGGGTCCCTGGGAATGTGCCTGTCGTTGAGCTGTGGTGCCTGGGGCACATCTGTCCTCACATGTCACTGGGGGGTGACTGTGACACAGCATCATGATATCCAATGGGCCAACCTGGGACAAATTGATGCCACCTGTAGGACCGTGTTGACAGATGTTGGCCATGTATGTACCATACATGTCGTTCCGGTACTGCACACTTCATGTAGTTGTGCCTCATGATGATGTATGTTGGGATCTTGAGTGTGTTCAATGCCGCATATGTGGGGTGACTGACGATCTTGCTTACTTCTCCTCTGCACTGCAGGGCTCCTGCTGTCCATCGGCCATTCCCAGACCTGGCAACGATGGTGGAACGGGACAGCATCCGACGGTACCGCTTCACCAGGCAGCTGATTGAGGATTTGGCAGTGCAGTTGTCCCCACATTTGCAGCCTGGCCGGCCGTATCCTACAGCGCTGACCCCCAAGGTGAAGGTGATGGCAGCCCTACACTTCTTTGCCACCGGTACCTTCCAACATACTGTGGCGTCTGCTGGTGGGATGTCACAGACCATGTTCAGCCGTGTGCTCCGCGATGTTTTGGCGGCAATGTTGCTCTTCCTGAACCGGTACATCTATTTCCCTAGACTGCGACGACTCACTGACGTGAAGAGTGACTTTTATGCCCTGGGGAGGATGCCGCATGTAATTGGCTCCATTGATGGGACACATGTGGCTTTGGTACCACCACAGGCCCAGGAGCAGGCCTACAGGAACCGCAAGCACTACCACTCGGTCAATGCACTGGTGGTGTGTCTTGCAGACATGACTCATCACACACGTGTGTGCCCGTTTCCCTGGTTCAGCACACGATGCCTTTGTGATGAGGAGTAGTCGCATCCCCAGGTTGATGGCACAGATGCAGAACCAGCGTGCCTGGCTTGTCGGTGTGTACTGACTTTGTGCCATTGTGTGTGATCTGATCTGTAGTATTCCGCCCACTTTTCCAAGTCAGCTGATGTGCACTTGTCTGTCCGTAGGTGACTCGGGATACCCCAACATGCCGTGGTTGCTGACACCCCTCAGGAACCCTGTGACACCTGCCCAGATGCGCTACAATGAGGCACATGGTCGGACCAGGAGAGTGATTGAGCGGACCTTTGGTCTCCTGAAGAGCCGCTTCCGCTGCCTGGACAAGACCGGAGGGTCCCTCCCATATGCCCCTGCGAAAGTGTGCAAGATTATCATCGTCTGCTGCATGCTCCACAACCTGGCAGTGCGGAAGGAGTTGCCTCTCATCCAGGATGACGATGACCAACATCCGCCACCTGTGGAGGATCCTGGCCTGGACCACGATGCCAGTGACGATGATGATGATGATGGTGATGGTGATGTCCGCACACAGCTCATCACCAACTTCTTTAGCTGAATGTGAGTATCCTGAGGTGTCATGTGAATGATGTGAGTTGGCATGATGTGTGGGTGGTGCTCTGGTGCTGTTGGAGTGTGTCCATGGGCTACTTGACAGGATGTGTGTTGCGATGTGTGGTGACAGGTGGGCTGTACTCCCCAACAGTGTTGACATGCTAACTTGGTTCTGGGTGGGTATCTTGTAACATGTATTGTGCATGAGTTTTGCTGTTCTGTCCTGTACTGCATTGCTTTTGACTGTGTGTCATTTCTGTCCTTCACAGGGTACTTTCAGATTCGTTTGGTCAACTGTGTCCACCGACGACGTGATTGCACATCCAGGCTGGTAGCTGTTGTGTCCCTACAGGTGATGTGCGCCACACCCATGGACTTCCTTCTGTCTACAGTTGTTGACTGTGTGCCCGCTACCAGGTGGGGTTACCTTGCATCTGTAGTGGTTACGGCATGTTGCTACTGTGTAATAAACCTGTGCTTCACTTAGTGATGTGCGTTGTCTGTGGTCACACATTTGACTGCCATTTGCTTACTGCACCTGTGGGCTACTTGACTACAACTGGGAATGGGTGTGGTGTCTGTGCATTGCACCGTCTTCCCTGGCAACATCAGTGTAGGCAATGAGTCAGATGGCCTAGGTGTGTATGTGTTGTGTAGCCCTGGTGGTGTGTCTCCCTCATATGTGTCACGTTGCCTGTACTCACATGCCTGTGTTGTACTTGCTGTTGCAGTTCGCATACACTGTGTAATTTTGCAGTTCATCATCCCCATAACAGCACCCACGTTGGAATCACGACAGAGGCAAGTATGGTGTATTAGTGTGTTTATTGTGATAATAGTGCATAGGATGGATTGTGCTGTACATGAATCTTGCAATCCCAAGTTCCTAGATGAATAGAAAGTCCAGGTAGACAGGATCCCCAGTATCGGGGCCACAGTTGTCTGACACATTGTTCCAACTTGTACTCCCCATGCAATGTGTGGGAGTAGTGTTGCCATCAACAGGGTGAACAGTCTGTGCACAAAGGCGAAAATCCAGAACAGGTTCAGGCTTCCTGGGAGTTGCGCTTGGCCATCAGCCTCTCACTTTCCCCTCCTCGGACGACCCCTCTTCTTGGGGGGGGCCCTCAAGTGCAGGCTGCTGCGGTGCAGGGGACTCTCCGCCAGAGTCCTCCTCCCTCCCTGTGGCAGTTGCAGTTTGTTCGGTACCAGATGTTGTTGGCACACAGGGAGGTGTGGACTGGTTGCTGTTCATCTGGCGGAGGCATTGTAAAATGTCCCTGTGCACCGCCGTCATCTCATGTAGTACATCCCACTTGGACTCCACGCGGGTCATGTGGGAGTCCACACGTGACATGTGTGACTCCACGTGGGACATGTGGGAGTCCAAGCAGGCATGATGGGCAGCCTGCTGCTGTTTGATGTCTCTGAGGAGCCCCACTACCTGGCTGAGCTCTCCGGTGCTGGACTGGTACGCATCAGCTATGCGTACCAGTTGTGGGTCTTCATGCACACCAGCAACGTCTGCAAGCAGCGACCTCTGTCTCCCACCCCTCCCACCACCCCTGCTGACATGTGCAGTGTGTGCAGTTGCACGCACAGATAACCCTGGTCCACCTTGGGGGTTGGTGGTGGTGGTGGTGTCCATGGCCCCAGGTTGGTCCAGGGTCACTGCGCTGGTGTTGTTCCTTATTCTGTCCATGTCGGCAGGGATGGTATTCGTGGTGACAGTCGTTGGAGGGGTGGGTGCAGGGGTGCAGCTGGTGGACCTGCTGGTGCTGCAGCTGGTGGTCCTGCTGGTGCAGCATGTTGACTTGCACCGGATGTGCCAGGTTGTTCTTCATCGTCCGAGGAGGACAGAGGCTGTACGACGCCAGTGAGCTCGGCATCCTCTTGAGCCTGGGACTGGGACTCCTCAGCGTCTGCTGCTGTGTCCCTATCATCACCTGTTTTTGGGAGACACAAACAATGTATGTCATGTTTCTGCAGGCATCAGTGGTTGACACACCTGACAGTTGTGACTGTGCCTCGGGGTGCGGGCCTGTACATTGTATTGTCCTAAGTCGTCACAGTCAGGGGTTGATATTGGTGTGGCACATTGTCCTGCATTATTTGGGCATTTCTATGTATTCTCTGGGGTGTGAACATGGTCTGCATTGATTGTGTTTGGTTGACAGCCAGACCTCCTTCCCACCCACCCACCCACCCAGTCAGTTATCCCACCATGGAACGTGCTTGCATTGCAGGGAGTGTAAGTTGTCTCTCAGGATGTCAGTCAGTGGTGTCCTGCTGTTTGTTGGTGCACAGTTGGCAGCAGGGCCTTGTGCTCCCCACAGCAGTAGCCAGTGTCAGCCATCTTGTGAGTCCTTCTCCACTCCCTGTGATGTGAGCATGGTTCAGGGTGGTGTTGATGGGCCAGTTGTGAGGCTGAGCAATGTCTGTGACTACGACTCCCATCATGCTATTGCCTCCACCCCCCTTCCCAGCATGCCCATGCTTCCTTCCTTTGACTCTGCTTCCCTGTGGGGTGGGCTGGCTGTGCTGACAGGATGGCTGGGAGTGTTGTCCTGGCAGTTGTTTGGCTAAGAGTCCCAAGAGTGTCCCTGTGCTTCACACAACATAACCCAGGGTGGTGGTGCTTTGTGGGATCTTGTGTTAGGATGGAGGGCATTGCATTCTACCAGGTGGGTACTGTGGAGTTTGTGTTGGTGGGGGGGTGTGAGGGGAGGTGCTGGTGACTATAGTCAGTGCTGCAAGTCCCCCTTCCCACCCAGCCAGCCAGATATCCCACCATGGAACGTGCTTGCATTGCAGGGAGTGTAAGTTGTCTCTCAGGATGTCAGTCAGTGGTGTCCTGCTGTTTGTTGGTGCACAGTTGGCAGCAGGGCCTTGTGCTCCCCACAGCAGTAGCCAGTGTCAGCCATCTTGTGAGTCCTTCTCCACTCCCTGTGATGTGAGCATGGTTCAGGGTGGTGTTGATGGGCCAGTTGTGAGGCTGAGCAATGTCTGTGACTACGACTCCCATCATGCTATTGCCTCCACCCCCCTTCCCAGCATGCCCATGCTTCCTTCCTTTTGACTCTGCTTCCCTGTGGGGTGGGCTGGCTGTGCTGACAGGATGGCTGGGAGTGTTGTCCTGGCAGTTGTTTGGCTAAGAGTCCCAAGAGTGTCCCTGTGCTTCACACAACATAACCCAGGGTGGTGGTGCTTTGTGGGATCTTGTGTTAGGATGGAGGGCATTGCATTCTACCAGGTGGGTACTGTGGAGTTTGTGTTGGGGGGGGTGAGGGGAGGTGCTGGTGACTATAGTCAGTGCTGCAAGTCCCCCTTCCCACCCAGCCAGCCAGCCAGATATCCCACCATGGAACGTGCTTGCATTGCAGGGAGTGTAAGTTGTCTCTCAGGATGTCAGTCAGTGGTGTCCTGCTGTTTGTTGGTGCACAGTTGCCAGCAGGGCCTTGTGCTCCCCACAGCAGTAGCCAGTGTCAGCCATCTTGTGAGTCCTTCTCCACTCCCTGTGATGTGAGCATGGTTCAGGGTGGTGTTGATGGGACAGTTGTGGGGGGGCAATATGTGTGACTGCGACTCCCATGATGCTATTGGCTACACTGACTTGGCCAGCATACACAGAATTCCTTCCTTTGAGTGGTCTTCACTGTGTGTTGGTGTTGTTGTGGTGGCTACATGTGTGGATGTGTGTGTTAGTTCTATTTGTGCCACTGCCTAGCTGTAGTTGTGGTTGTGTTTGTACATGTGTTGGCACAGTTGGATGTGACTTTTTTGATGGCATGTGTTGTGTTTATCTGACTGACATACACATTTTGGGATGATTCTGTTCTAGTTGCTGTGTAATTGCTATGAGTGCATGGTTTGACTCTCCCCTTGACAGTGATGTGTGTGTTTTGTGGCAGTTTATTGTGTACATTTGTTGTGTACTCACCAGGCTCTGGGATGTTCTCTAGTCCATATACGCTCACTGGCGGAAGGATGGCCCGCACCTTCTCCTCCCAGGGCCTGAGGTATATTGGCTTGGCAGGAGGGCCACTGCCGGTGTGTTGGCTGTTGATGTAGTCTATCTTCAGCAGGTCCCGTACCCTCCTGCGCACGTCATACCACCTGTTCTGGATGTCCGTCTTTGTGCGCCGACATGGTGATTGGGCGTTCACCCTGTTGATGATCCTCTCCCACATCTTGGTTTTCTGCGACATGGGGGTCTGTTGGACCAGAGTGCCAAACAGCTGTGGCTCCACCCTGAGGATCTCGTCTACCATGACTTCCAATTCACTATCTAGGAACTTGGGATTCTTCTTGGGGGCATGGTGATGGGTGGTGATGGTGGGTGATGTGTGTGTTGGTGTGCAGGTGAGGGTGTGTGAGTGTGTGTTTTGCTGGGTGTATGTGAGGTAGGTATTTGTTGGTGTGCTGATGGTGTGTGGCTTGTGTGAGGGATGAGCTGTGGGTGTGTGGTTGCTTCCTCTTGGGTGCTGGCAGTGGAATGGCATTTGCAAAGGCTCATGGTAGTGATTTGTGTCCTTTATATAGGTGGAGTTGTGGGTGTGTCTTTGTTCTCTGTCCCCACCCCCCAGTATTTATTGGCTTGGTAATTGCTTGTTTGGGCTTTTTTGGTTGATTTTTCCTTTGTGCTGTTTGTGTATGTTGGAAACGTTCTTGTGACCGAGTCGGACCCTGCATTGGTCTCGTACGGTGTTTTCCGTTTCGTTCACGCTGTGTTTGTGCAGTTTTGTATGCTGCGTACGCGTCGGTCGCGGTGTATTGTGTTGCTTCGGCTCGGTTTTGTATGCGTGTCGGTCGTACGGCTTGTCCTCCGTCCGACTCGGTCGTGTTTTTCGCGCCTTGCATCGTACTTTGCGGGTTGGAGTTGGCGGGTACGAATCGGTCGGATTTGTTCCGGGTGCGTGTCGGTTGGTTGGATTCGCGTGTTTTTCCGGCCGGATTGCTATTTTCCGAGCGGCTCGGTCGGTCGGCTTGGTTTCCTGACGTGTCGGTCGGATTTATCGCGGCTTGCATCGTACTTGGCGTGTCGGGCGCCACTGGTACGTGTCGGTCGGTAATTTTTCCGGCTCGAGTCGGTCGGTGCTTTTTCCGGCCCGAATCGGAATCGACCCCAGAGTCTTTCTCAACAACCTAAAGCTCTGCATCTGCACTTACATGTAGCTACAACAAACTCATAATGAACACAAGTGCTCTTTTTAGAGCCACCCTATACCATAGTAGTGAATATAATTGTTTTTTTCACATACATTTTTTTTTAAACGTGTGGATTTGCGCACCCGACGTGAATCTGCAAAAGCATGAATTCAATGTACTACAACACAATACACTTTTCAAGTTTAACTATTAATTTTGAATTTTATATATTTTTATCAAATCTATCAATTGTAATCTTGTCATTAACTTCAATCACAGAACCTCTTTAAAACAACTTCACAAATAGAAAACTACCTTCTAAATTATATACTACCAAATTATTTATTTAAGGTGAATTTGCGAATCCAACGTGACGTTACACGGGGGGCCGCGCTGAGAGCCGCGTGGGGGTCGCGACTCCAAACTCGAAAGAAAAAAAACAACACCCCACTACCATTATTCAGTATTCGCCCCGGGACCCCATCCCCCAGGGCCTGCCACCATTTATTTTTGTTAAAAAAATGATGGAGGGGGACCGCACGGTCCCCCTCCTAAGGCCAATAATGGGCTTGGGGAACCCATCCCCCGGGGCATTGCCTCTTTTTTTTAAATTGTTTTTTTTTTAATACTACGGAAGGGGGGCCACATGGCCCCCCTTCCCAGGGCCACTTTTTGCCCAGGGGACCCCTTCCCCCGGAGCCCGGCCTTATTTATATATATATATATATATTTTTTTTTATTACAAAAGGGAGGGGGGCCGTGTTGCCCCCCTTCCCTGGGCCACTTCTAGCACCGGGGACCCCATCCCCCGGGGCCTGGCCTCAGCATTGGGGACTGTGGGGGGAGCCCCAATGCCCCCACGGTTCCTGCTGGCTCCCCGCCTCCTGCGAGAGCCGGCATTGCTTTTGGGCAAGGGGAGCTGCTAACATGCAGCTCCCCTTGCCCAAAAGCAATTCTGCTTTGCTTCTTGGAGGCGAGAGCAGGTTTCCTGCTCTCACTTCCAAGAAGCAGAGCAGTGTTTGCTATGGCAGGGCGGGAGCTGTGCTCTCGCCTTGCCATAGCAAACAGCAATGTCCCGGGGGTGGGCACCCCGGGACATTGCAGGAGCTGGCCCTGGGGAGTAGCCGTCCCCAGGGCCATGGAGGGCTCCAGGAGGGGGGCCACGTGGCCCCCCTCCCATCATGTTTGAAGCCCCAGTGAGGTGGTGATCCCCAGGGCTTGGGGGGGCCTGAGAGGCCTCCCCAAAAATAAATAATGAAAGCCAAGGGGAGGTGGCGGTGCCCGGGGCTTGGTGGGGCCCGTGAGGCCCCCCGCACAAAGATAAAAATGCCCCAGGGAGGTGACGATCCCCGGGGCTTGGGGGGCCCATGAGGCCCCCCACACTAATATAAAAATGCCCCAGGGAGGTGGAGGTCCCCGGGGCTGCGGGGGGCTCTGTGCCCCCCGCATATCATTATGTAAGCCCCGGGGAGGAGGTGGTCTGCGAGATTCGCGTACCCAGTGCAACTACCGCCCCCCAAAAAATGCTTTTTCTGGCCCTGGGGGTCCCTGTGGGACCCCCTGACCAGCCCTAGGGGGTCAGCGTGTTTCTACCCTGACCCCTTTCCTACATTAACAACCTTTTTTACCTTTTTGATGTGACTGGATTCAACCGAGTCACAAAATGGCTGCCAACACATTCTGGTTTGGAGTGTTGGCAGCCAATTAGAATGAAGCTCATGCTCAGGAGGAGTCGCGACTCCTCCTCTGTGCTCAGATATATAATTTTTTATTTTTGGAATTTCTCAGCAACTACTGAACGGATTTACACCATTTAAAAAAGGTCGCTTTCTGGACCAAGACCTACCTTTTTGCCAAATTTGGTGTAATTCCGTTCAGCAGTTCGGGCTGTAGCCGTGTCTAAAGTTCCTATGGAAATTAACATGGGAAAAATGTGTTTTGGGACCCCCCTTTTTTCTCGGCCCGCTTGATGAATCACCCCGAAAATTTCAAAACAGGAGCTGACCTGAGTGAACAATTTGTTTTGAAAATTTCGCAAAGATTCGTCAAACGGCGCTAAAGATATTGGCAATAGAAAAAACGCTTTTTGAATAGAAGCAAGGTCCTAACTCTAACTACCTACTGGCGACCGCCAGTAAGTATATATATATATATATATATATATATATATATATATATATATATATATATATTATCTACTGGCGGTCGCCAGTAGATAGTTATAGTTAGGACCTAGTTTCCATAGGAAACTCGTTTTTTGTTTTCTTAATATCTTTGGCGCCGGTTGACGAATCTTCGCGAAATTTTCAAAACTCGTAGCCCGCTCAGGTCAGCTCCTATCTTGAAAATTTTGGGGTGATTCGGCAAGCGGGGGCCGAGAAAAAAGGGGGTCCCAAAACGTGTTTTCTCCATGTTATTTTCCCCAGGAAACTTTAGACACGACTACAGCCCGAACTGCTGAACGGAATTACACCAAACTTGGCAAAAAGGTAGCCCTTGGTTCAGAAAGAGACCTTTTTGTTAAATGGTGTAAATCCATTCAGTAGTTCCTGAGAAATTCAAAAAATAGACGCCAAAAAATCAATTTCCCATAGGAAAGTTTAGACACGGTTACAGCTTGAACTGCTGAACGGAATTACACCAAATTTGGCAAAATGGTAGTGCTTGGTTCAGAAAGCACCCTTTTTTTTAATGGTGTAAATCCGTTCAGTAGTTGCTGAGAAAATTAAAAAATAAATGTTTTGATATATAGAGGCACGGAGGAACCGCGCACCCTCCCGACCACGAGCTTTATTCTAATTGGCTGTCAACACTCCAAACCAGGAAGTGTTGGCAGCCATCTTGTGACTCGGTAGAACCGAGTCACAAGAAATCAGAATAAAAAATGTGAAAAAGAAAAGGGGGCAGGGTAGAAACACCCTGCTTAGGGGTCCCACAAGGACCCCCAGGGCCCAAAAAAGCATTTTTTTTTTTTTTAAATCGGCAAAATGTGCGCTTCATTATTATTTAGCCCCGGGTGGGCCAAGTCCTGGGGGCAATGTTTATATTGTGAGTGGGGGCCCAAGGGGGCCGCCACCCCCGGGGCTTTCTTTACATATTTGCGGGGGGCACATGGCCCCCCCGCAGCCCCGGGGACTGCCTCCCCCGAGCTTGTTTTATTTGATGTGTGGGGGGCCTCCAAGGCCCCCCCCAGCCCCGGGGACCGCAACCCCCTGGGGCTTTTCTTAAATATTTGCAGGGGGGCACATGGACCCCCTGCAGCCCCGGGGACCGCCACCCCCCGGGGCTTGTTTTTTTTTAAAAGAAAGGACCTGTGGGGGGGCTCGAGCCCCCCACACGCCCCGGGGACCGCCACCTCCCTGGGGCACTAACTATGTAACGGACCCCCGAGCCCCGGGGACAACCACCTTCCCGGGGCTTTGCCAATGTTGGGAGGGGGGCCGCGCGGCCCCCCTCCTGGAGCCTGTGATGGCCCTGGGGACCGCCACCCCCCAGGGCCGGCTCCTGCAGTGTCCCAGGGTGCCCACCACCGGGACACTGCTGTTTGCTCGTGGCTCCCGCCCTGTCATTGCAAACTGCTTTGCTTCATTGAAGCGAGAGCAGGGAAACCTGCTCTCGCTTCAATGAAGCAAAGTAGATTGCTTTTCCACACAGGGATCTGCATGTCAGCAGCTCCCTATGTGGAAAAGCAATGCCGGTTCCCGCAGGACGCGGGGAGCCGGCGGGACCGTGGGGGCATTGGGCCTCCCCCCACGGTCCCCAACAGAGAGGGCCAGCCCCGGGGGATGGGGTCCCTGGGGCTAGAAGTGGCCCGGGAGGGGGGCCATGTGGCCGCCCTCCCCTGTGTATTAAAAAAAAAATTAAAGAAAAAGGAGAGGCATCCCCCGGGGCCATATTTGGCCTGAGGAGGGGGGCCGCCCTCACAAAAAAAAATAAAAAAGGATGGCCAGGCCCCGGGGGTTGGGGTCCCCAGGGCCAGAAGTGGCCCGGGAGGGGGGGCCACACAGGCCCCCTCCCAAACAAAAAAATTATTAAATAAAGGCGGGCCCGGGGATGGGGTCCCCGGGGCCAATAGAGGCCTTAGGAGGGGGGGCCATGCAGCCCCCCCTTCCTATAAAAAAACAATATGTGTGGCCATACCCCGGGGGATGGCGTCCCCGGGGCCGGAATTGGCAATGGGAGGGGGGCCCACGCGGCCCCCTCCCATTTACATTTTTTCTTTTTTTTTTAAACGGGAGCAGGCCCTTGGGGATGGGGTCCCCAGGGCACAAAAAAAGGCAAGAGAAGGGGGGCCACACAGCCCCCCTTGTTAAAAAAAAAAGAAGAAAAATAAGCCAGCATCGCGGCTAGGCCCCGCCCCCTCCCTGCAACACTCAGCAAACGCGCCCCCTGGCGCGTTTAAAGTTGGGGAATTAATTCCCCTGGAATACTGAGGTGCCCTGGGGGCCAACTAGCCCACCAGGTACCTCCAGTATGCGCCAGGGAGCTGCGTTGCAGAGAGGTGTTCAGAGGCCACGCCCCTTTTTACACCTCTCTGCAACGCAGCTCTGTGGCGCTTTCTTGAGGTACCTGGTGGGCTAGTTGGACCCCAGGGACCCTCAGGATTCATGGGGACTTTATCCCCCAACTTAAAACGTGCCACGGGGCGCGTTTGCACAGTGGTGAAGGGAGGGGGCAGGGCCTGAGGTGACATGTGTGGGAACACGCCCTGTGGCGCGTTTTAAGTTGGGGAATTAATTCCTCTTCAATCCTGAGGGTCCCTGGGGTCCAACTAGCCCACCACTTACCTCCAGTAAGCGCCACAGGCCTGAGTTGCAGAGAGGTGGTCCAGGCCACGCCCCTTTTTACACCTCTGTGCAACGCAGCTCTGTGGCGCTTACTGGAGGTACCTAGTGGGCTACTTGGACCCCAGGGACCCTCAGGATTCAAGGGGACTTAATCTCCCAACTTAAAACGGCCACAGGGCTTGTTTGCACACATGTCACCTCAGGCCCTCCCCTCCCTTCACCACTGTGCAAACGCGCCCCGTGGCACGTTTTAAGAGGAAGTTTTAATCCCCCTGCCCTATTATGTACTATGGCCTTACAGAGGAGGTCATGCTAATCACAGGGGTACCCCAACGCATAGTGTTCCCTAGTGTATGTAGGTGTTTTCACTGTATTCTAAGTGTCTTTTAGCATAGCACTGGCTCTAGGCCTGGTTAGTCCGAGTCAGTTACCAGTACCCGTCTGAAAAAGTTGTGGGCACAGGATGATTTTGCAACAAGTCCTCTTTCTGCTCCTCTGTTGGTTCTTTCTGCACATGTCTTGCTTCTTCCTGCTCTTTTCTTCGTCTTTGTGGACTTCTGTTGCTTCTTTCTGCATTTCTTTTGCTTCTTTCTGTGCGTTTTTCTTCTTTCTTCACATGTCCTACCTCTGTAGGCATAGTTAGAAACTAGCATTTAAAACACCTTTGAAATTCACTTAAAAAACCATAGATTTCAGGCACATTATAGTTAGAAATTAGCAGTTAAAAAACCTTTGAAATTCACTGAAAAAACCATAGGTTTCAGACATGTTATAGTTAGAAATTAGCATTTAAAAAACCTTTGAAATTCACTGAAAAAACCATAGGTTTCTGGCACGTTATAGTTAGAAATTAGCATTTAAAAACCTTTGAAATTCACTGAAAAAACCATAGGTTTCAGGCACGTTATAGTTAGAAATTAGCATTTAAAAAACCTTTGAAATTCACTGAAAAAAACCATAGGTTTCTGGCACGTTATAGTTAGAAATTAGCATTTAAAAAACCTTAGAAATTCACTGAAAAAACCATAGGTTTTAAGGACAGTTATAGTTAGTTGGACATTTCACTCGTACAAAACCATAGAAATTCCCCGTTATAGTTAGTTCAGAAAACTATAACTCGCGCCCACAATGCACTGCTGATGACGTCACATATTACATCACTCATGACATGGTCAGTGACATCACTGATGACATCACTGATGACATCTCAAATGACATCACTGATGACATCACTGATGACATCATCCATGTGATAATTTGATGCATCTTCTCACACCCTAATATAACCTTTGATACACCCACTCTAAATTACAGACTGCCATTCTCAAAACCATAGACACTCCAACACCAATAATTACATACCCACTCACTGATTCTTAGGTCTACACACACATCCACTCACTCACCCGTACAGTCACTCATACTTATGGTCACTCAGTACAGGACTATCACATGCACTCATACACATATATAGACACTCACACACCGCCACTCATCCATAGAGGTACTCACACACCTAGTCAGTCATGCAAATAATTAATCACACTGCCATTTACTCACCTATACAGTTATACACACACCAGCTCACTTACTCATACAAATACTAGCACATTCTTACCCTCTTATACAATCACTGATACAAGTACACACTCATCCATACAGCCACTCTCACAATCACACACTCTCACTTATAGCCATTTGTATACTCCAACACACATATATACTGCCTTTCACATATGTAGTTACTCACACATGTACCACTGAGATATACATTCACTCACTAACACACCCATACACACACTCACCCACCCATACAGTCCATCACAGATGCACTCTTGAAACCATGCACCCAGTGAATCACCCACTCACACATCTATGCACAGAGTCACACACACCCCACCCACACAAACACTCAGGCACCCATACAGATACTCAGACAACCAATCAATAACCCATGTAGACACTCATGTAGCTATTCACAAACCCATGCAGCCGCTTACACACCAACAGACAGACGGATACAGAAATTCACACAGTTTAGTCACTAACCAAAGCATTCAGTAAGATACGTTTAATCACTCACTTATAGAGTCAGTCACGCACCTACTAAATCATCCATTCAGACACTTATACACCCACTAATTCTTCAATACGCCTTTCCCTATATATATTAAACATATTTAAACTTTACAGAAACACACAGTCCCTGGATGATGTCATCAGTGATGTCATTTGAGATGTCATCACTGATGTCATCAGCGATGTCACTGACCATGTCATGAGTGATGTAATATGTAACATCATCAGCAGTGCATTGCGGGGGCGCGAGTTATAGTTAGCTGAACTAACTATAACGGGGGAATTTCTATGGTTTTGTACGAGTGAAATGTCCAACTAACTATAACTGTCCCTAAAACCTATGGTTTTTTCAGTGAATATATATATATATAAATATATATATATATATATATACTGTAACCTTTGTTTTTTCAGTGAAAAAAATATATATATATATATATGGCAGTGACTGAAACTATTTTTAGCAGCAACTCGAATGAATGCTGTGTTTTTCATTTTATATTTTTGCACAGAGTGGTTTTTAATTTTGCTCACACCCATGAGGACATTTGTCAAAGGTTCCACCGTGAGAGATAGCACCACCCGAGGAAATGCAAAGGGGGCAGAAGGCTTGGAACTGGGCTGAGCCTGAAGCTGCACATTAGAAAGACTGATTGAGGAACAGGACGATCGGTCTGAGGCCCACTGAAGGGCTGGAAAATATCACAAATTCGATGAGGACACAGAACCTATTAAGGTAATTAATGCACAGGCACGCACTACAGCTCCCAGGATGCACAAAAGTTTCAACTCACCTGGGGCCCACTGGAGGGCAATTAATTGTCACGAAGCAGAGGAGAGAAAATGCGTGTTTGCAAGTCTGTAACCTCACAGTGAAGCCTATCAGGAAGGAGCACACAAGGCTCTGAAACACGTCAGGCATTAAAATAATATCGGACTGCAAATGCCTGTTTCTTTCTTTTAATTTCCTAATGGAACTTCCAATGCTGAGTGCATCTCTGCTGCAGGGCACATTGTTTTCTAAAAAAAAAAAAAAGTTTCACGGGGGTTCCACCGTGAGAGATAGCACCACCCGAGAAAATGCAAAGGGGGCAGAAGGCTTGGAACTGCGCTGAGCCTGAAGCTGCACATTGGAAAGACTGATTGAGGAACAGGACGATCGGTCTGAGGCCCACTGAAAGGCTGGAAAATATCACGAATTTGATGAGGACACAGAACCTACTAAGGTAATTAATGCGCAGGCACGCATTACAGCTCCCAGGATGCACAAAAGTTTCAACTCACCTGAGGCCCACTGGAGGGCAATTAATTGTCACAAGGCAGAGGAGAGAAAATGCGTGCGTGCAAGTCTGTAACCTCACAGTGAAGCCTATGAGGAAGGAGCACACAAGGCTCTGAAACGAGTCAGGCATTAAAAGAATATCGGACTGCAAATGCCTGTTTCTGTCTTTTAATTTCCTAATGGAACTCCCAATGCTGAGTGCATCTCTGCTGCAGGGCACACTGTTTTATATATATATATATATATATATATATATATATATATATATATATATATATATATATATATATACTGTAACCTTTGTTTTTTCAGTGAAAAAAAATATATATATACATATATATATATATATGGCAGTGACTGAAACTATTTTTAGCAGCAACTCCAATGAATGCTGTGTTTTTCCACAGAGTGGTTTTTAATTTTGCTCACACCACATGATGACATTTGTCAAAGTGATTAATTAAAAGGCAATGGCCAGGAATCATGAACAATTAACGTGGTGTAGAGCACGGAATTATCTCTGCTATTTCAGTTGAATTCAAACCCAGGTGCAAGTACTTAACTATGGGCAGCATTCACAACCAGTTGATAAAGGCTGCACAGACAGTTGAAACGCGTCCTGAAGTCAAGCTGCTACTTTTTACATCTTTGTTTTCATTAATATCAAGCTGCTGTTTTTACTAACTTGAAGTGAAAATAAATCATTATTTAATACTTGCACCTCGAGTGCGGACTTCCCATTGAAGACTGGAGGAGCAGTTGTATATAGCTGGGTCTGAACTGAGGTGGCGAAGTGAGCTAAAGAATGATGATGGATTCAACCCAGATCTGTGACTGGGGGTGAGTGTCTGAAAAGTTTCAGCACTCTGTCCATCATCTCCTTGTGTTTGCTTTGTTCGCCCTAAGTTGGCAGGGTATGCCCAGAAGTGGGTCCCTTGCTCACTTTGCCACTGGAATCAAGCTAGCCTGGCTGATGAAGGGTGTTACCCAGAAACCGGTCCGAGGATGCTTGTTTCCGGTTCGGGGAAGACCTGGCTTGGCAGTTCGGGCTGGACTGTTCCCATGAAGCACAGGGTCAAGACTGATTTGCATATAGCTGGGTCTGAACTGAGGTGGAGAAGTGAGCTAAAGAACGATGATGGATTCAACCCAGATCTGTGACTGGGGGTGAGTGTCTGAAAAGTTTCAGTGCTCCGTCCATCATCTCCTTGTGTTTGCTTTGTTCGCCCTAAGTTGGCAGGGTATGCCCAGACGTGGGTCCCTTGCTCACTTTGCCACTGGATTCAAGCTAGCCTGGCTGATGAAGGGTGTTACCCAGAAACCGGTCCGAGGATGCTTGTTTCCGGTTCGGGGAAGACCTGGCTTGGCAGTTCGGGCTGGACTGTTCCCATGAGGCACAGGGTCAAGACTGATTTGCATATAGCTGGGTCTGAACTGAGGTGGCAAAGTGAGCTAAAGAATGATGATGGATTCAACCCAGATCTGTGACTGGGGGTGAGTGTCTGAAAAGTTTCAGCACTCCGTCCATCATCTCCTTGTGTTTGCTTTGTTCACCCTAAGTTGGCAGGGTATGCCCAGAGGTGGGTCCCTTGCTCACTTTGTCACTGGATTCAAGAAGCCTGGCTGATGAAGGGTGTTACCCAGAAACCGGTCCCAGGATGCTTGTTTCTGGTTCAGGGAAGACCTTGCTTGGCAGTTCGGGCAGGACTGCTCCCATGAGGCACAGGGTCAAGACTGATTTGCATATAGCTGGGTCTGAACTGAGGTGGCGAAGTGAGCTAAAGAATGATGATGGATTCAACCAAGATCTGTGACTGGGGGCGAGTGTCTGAAAGGTTTCAGCACTCCGTCCATCATCTCCTTGTGTTTGCTTTGTTCACCCTAAGTTGGCAAGGTATGCCCAGACGTGGGTCCCTTGCTCACTTTGCCTCTGGATTCAAGCTAGCCTGGATGATGAAGGGTGTTACCCAGAAACCGGTCCCAGGATGCTTGTTTCCGGTTCAGGGAAGACCTGGTTTGGCAGTTCGGGCTGGACTATTCCCATGAGGCACAGGGTCAAGACTGATTTGCATAGAGCTGGGTCTGAACTGAGGTGGCGAAGTGAGCTAAAGAATGATGATGGATTCAACCCAGATTTGTGACTGGGGGTGAGTGTCTGAAAAGTTTCAGCACTCCGTCCATCATCTCCTTGTGTTTGCTTTGTTCGCCCTAAGTTGGCAGGGCATGCCCAGACGTGGGTCCCTTGCTCACTTTGCCTCTAGATTCAAGCTAGCCTGGCTGATGAAGGGTGTTACCCAGAAACCGGTCCCAGGATGCTTGTTTCCGGTTCAGGGAAGACCTGGCTTGGCAGTTCAGGCTGGACTGTTCCCATGAGGCACAGGGTCAAGACTGATTTGCATATAGCTGGGTCTGAACTGTGGTGGCGAAGTGAGCAAAAGAATGATGATGGATTCAACCCAGATCTGTGACTTAGTGTGAGTGTCTGAAAAGTTTCAGCACTCCGTCCATCATCTCCTTGTGTTTGCTTTGTTCGCCCTAAGTTGGCAGGGTTTGCCCAGATGTGGGTCCCTTGCTCACTTTGTCACTGGATTCAAGTTAGCCTGGCTGATGAAGGGTGTTACCCAAAAACTGGTCCCAGGATGCTTGTTTCCGGTTCAGGGAAGACCTGGCTTGGCAGTTCGGGCTGGACAGTTCCCATGAGGCACAGGGTCAAGACTGATTTGCATATAGCTGGGTCTGAACTGAGGTGGCAAAGTGAGCTAAAGAATGATGATGGATTCAACCCAGATCTGTGACTGGGGGTAAGTGTCTGAAAAGTTTCAGCACTCCGTCCATCATCTTCTTGTGTTTGCTTTGTTTGCCCTAAGTTGGCAGGGTATGCCCAGAGGTGGGTCCCTTGCTCACTTTGTCACTGGATTCAAGAAGCCTGGCTGATGAAGGGTGTTACCCAGAAACCGGTCCCAGGATGCTTGTTTCCGGTTCAGGGAAGACCTTGCTTGGCAGTTCGGGCTGGACTGCTCCCATGAGGCACAGGGTCAAGACTGATTTGCATATAGCTGGGTCTGAACTGAGGTGGCAAAGTGAGCTAAAGAATGATGATGGATTCAACCCAGATCTGTGACTGGGGGCGAGTGTCTGAAAAGTTTCAGCACTCCGTCCATCATCTTTTTGTGTTTGCTTTGTTTGCCCTAAGTTGGCAGGTTATGCCCAGATATGGGTCCCTTGCTCACTTTGCCACTGGATTCAAGCTAGCCTGGCAGATGAATGGTGTTACCCAGAAACCGGTCCCAGGATGCTTGTTTCCAGTTCAGGGAAGACCTGGCTTGGCAGTTCGGGCTGGACTTTTCCCATGAGGCACAGGGTCAAGACTGATTTGCATATAGCTGGGTCTGAACTGAGGTGGCGAAGTGAGCTAAAGAATGATGATGGATTCAACCCAGATCTGTGACTGGGGGTGAGTGTCTGAAAAGTTTCAGCACTCCGTCCATCATCTTCTTGTGTTTGCTGTGTTTGCCCTAAGTTGGCAGGTTATGCCCAGATGTGGGTCCCTTGCTCACTTTGCCACCGGATTCAAGCTAGTCTGGCTGATGAAGGGTTTTACCCAGAAACCGGTCCCAGGATGCTTGTTTCCGGTTCAGGGAAGACCTGGCTTGGCAGTTCGGGCTGGACTGTTCCCATGAGGCACAGGGTCAAGACTGATTTGCATATAGCTGGGTCTGAACTGAGGTGGCGAAGTGAGCTAAAGAATGATGATGGATTCAACCCAGATCTGTGACTGGGGGTGAGTGTCTGAAAAGTTTCAGCACTCCATCCATCATCTCCTTGTGTTTGCTTTGTTTTCCTAAGTTGGCAGGGTATGCCCAGACGTGGGTCCCTTGCTCACTTTGCCACTGGATTCAATCTAGCCTGGCTGATTAAGGGTGTTACCCAAAAACCGGTCCCAGGATGCTTGTTTCCGGTTCAGGGAAGACCTGTCTTGGCAGTTCAAGCTGGACTGTTCCCATGAGGCACAAAGTCAAGACTGATTTGCATATAGCTGGGTCTGAACTGAGGTGGTGAAGTGAGCTAAAGAATGATGATGGATTCAACCCAGATCTGTGACTGGGGGTGAGTGTCTGAGAAGTTTCAGAACTCCATCCATCATCTCCTTGTGTTTGCTTTGTTCGCCCTAAGTTGGCAGGATATGCCCAGACGTGGGTCCCTTGCTCACTTTGCCACTGGATTCAAGCTAGCCTGGCTGATGAAGGGTGTTACCCAGAAACCAGCCCCAGGATGCTTGTTTCCGGTTCAGGGAAGACCTGGCTTGGCAGTTTGGGCTGGACTGTTCCCATGAGACACAGGGTCAAGACTGATTTGCATATAGCTGGGTCTGAACTGAGGTGGCGAAGTGAGCTAAAGAACGATGATGGATTCAACCCAGATCTGTGACTGGGGGTGAGTGTTGGAAAAGTTTCAGTGCTCCGTCCATCATCTCCTTGTGTTTGCTTTGTTCACCCTAAGTTGGCAGGGTATGCCCAGACGTGGGTCCCTTGCTCACTTTGCCACTGGATTCAAGCTAGCCTGGCTGATGAAGGGTGTTACCCAGAAACCGGTCCGAGGATGCTTATTTCCGGTTCGGGGAAGACCTGGCTTGGCAGTTCGGGCTGGACTGTTCCCATGAGGCACAGGGTCAAGACTGATTTGCATATAGCTGGGTCTGAACTGAGGTGGCAAAGTGAACTAAAGAATGATGATGGATTCAACCCAGATCTGTGACTGGGGTGAGTGTCTGAAAAGTTTCAGCACTCCGTCCATCATCTCCTTGTGTTTGCTTTGTTCTCCCTAAGTTGGCAGGGTATGCCCAGAGGTGGGTCCCTTGCTCACTTTGTCACTGGATTCAAGAAGCCTGGCTGATGAAAGGTGTTACCCAGAAACCGGCCCCAGGATGCTTGTTTCTGGTTCAGGGAAGACCTTGCTTGGCAGTTCGGGCTGGACTGCTCCCATGAGGCACAGGGTCAAGACTGATTTGCATATAGCTGGGTCTGAACTGAGGTGGCAAAGTGAGCTAAAGAATGATGATGGATTCAACCCAGATCTGTGACTGGGGGCGAGTGTCTGAAAAGTTTCAGCACTCCGTCCATCATCTCCTTGTGTTTGCTTTGTTCACCCTAAGTTGGCAAGGTATGCCCAGACGTGGGTCCCTTGCTCACTTTGCCTCTGGATTCAAGCTAGCCTGGATGATGAAGGGTGTTACCCAGAAACCGGTCCCAGGATGCTTGTTTCCGGTTCAGGGAAGACCTGGCTTGGCAGTTCGGGCTGGACAGTTCCCATGAGGCACAGGGTCAAGACTGATTTGCATATAGCTGGGTCTGAACTGAGGTGGCGAAGTGAGCTAAAGAATGATGATGGATTCAACCCAGATCTGTGACTGGGGGTGAGTGTCTGAAAAGTTTCAGCACTCCGCCCATCATCTTCTTGTGTTTGCTTTGTTCGCCCTAAGTTGGCAGGGTATGCCCAGAGGTGGGTCCCTTGCTCACTTTGTCACTGGATTCAAGAAGCCTGGCTGATGAAGGGTGTTACCCAGAAACCGGTCCCAGGATGCTTGTTTCCGGTTCAGGGAAGACCTTGCTTGGCAGTTCAGGCTGGACTGCTCCCATGAGGCACAGGGTCAAGACTGATTTGCATATAGCTGGGTCTGAACTGAGGTGGCAAAGTGAGCTAAAGAATGATGATGGATTCAACTCAGATCTGTGACTGGGGGCGAGTTTCTGAAAAGTTTCAGCACTCCGTCCATCATCTCCTTGTTTTTGCTTTGTTCACCCTAAGTTGGCAAGGTATGCCCAGACGTGGGTCCCTTGCTCACTTTGCCTCTGGATTCAAGCTAGCCTGGATGATGAAGGGTGTTACCCAGAAACCGGTCCCAGGATGCTTGTTTCCGGTTCAGGGAAGACCTGGCTTGGCAGTTCGGGCTGGACTATTCCCATGAGGCACAGGGTCAAGGCTGATTTGCATATAGCTGGGTCTGAACTGAGGTGGCGAAGTGAGCTAAAGAATGATGATGGATTCAACCCAGATCTGTGACTGGGGGTGAGTGTCTGAAAAGTTTCAGCACTCCGTCCATCATCTCCTTGTGTTTGCTTTGTTCGCCCTAAGTTGGCAGGGCATGCCCAGACGTGGGTCCCTTGCTCACTTTGCCTCTAGATTCAAGCTAGCCTGGCTGATGAAGGGTGTTACCCAGAAACCGGTCCCAGGATGCTTGTTTCCGGTTCAGGGAAGACCTGGCTTGGCAGTTCGGGCTGGACTGTTCCCATGAGGCACAGGGTCAAGACTGATTTGCATATAGCTGGGTCTGAACTGAGGTGGCGAAGTGAGCAAAAGAATGATGATGGATTCAACCCAGATCTGTGACTTAGTGTGAGTGTCTGAAAAGTTTCAGCACTCCGTCCATCATCTCCTTGTGTTTGCTTTGTTCGCCCTAAGTTGGCAGGGTATGCCCAGACGTGGGTCCCTTGCTCACTTTGTCACTGGATTCAAGTTAGCCTGGCTGATGAAGGGTGTTACCCAGAAACTGGTCCCAGGATGCTTGTTTCCGGTTCAGGGAAGACCTGGCTTGGCAGTTCGGGCTGGACAGTTCCCATGAGGCACAGGGTCAAGACTGATTTGCATATAGCTGGGTCTGAACTGAGGTGGCAAAGTGAGCTAAAGAATGATGATGGATTCAACCCAGATCTGTGACTGTGGGTGAGTGTCTGAAAAGTTTCAGCACTCCGTCCATCATCTTCTTGTGTTTGCTTTGTTTGCCCTAAGTTGGCAGGTTATGCCCAGATATGGGTCCCTTGCTCACTTTGCCACTGGATTCAAGCTAGCCTGGCTGATGAAGGGTGTTACCCAGAAACCGGTCCCAGGATTCTTGTTTCCGGTTCAGGAAAGACCTGGCTTGGCAGTTTGGGTGGACTTTTCCCATGAGGCACAGGGTCAAGACTGATTTGCATATAGCTGGGTCTGAACTGAGGTGGCGAAGTGAGCTAAAGAATGATGATGGATTCAACCCAGATCTGTGACTGGGGGTGAGTGTCTGAAAAGTTTCAGCACTCCATCCATCATCTTCTTGTGTTTGCTTTGTTTGCCCTAAGTTGGCAGGTTATGCCCAGATGTGGGTCCCTTGCTCACTTTGCCACCGGATTCAAGCTAGCCTGGCTGATGAAGTGTTTTACCCAGAAACCGGTCCCAGGATGCTTGTTTCCGGTTCAGGGAAGACCTGGCTTGGCAGTTCGGGCTGGACTGTTCCCATGAGGCACAGGGTCAAGACTGATTTGCATATAGCTGGGTCTGAACTGAGGTGGCGAAGTGAGCTAAAGAATGATGATGGATTCAACCCAGATCTGTGACTGGGGGTGAGTGTCTGAAAAGTTTCAGCACTCCGTCCATCATCTCCTTGTGTTTGCTTTGTTTGTCCTAAGTTGGCAGGGTATGCCCAGACGTGGGTTCCTTGCTCACTTTGCCACTGGATTCAATCTAGCCTGGCTGATTAAGGGTGTTACCCAAAAACCGGTCCCAGGATGCTTGTTTCCGGTTCAGTGAAGGCCTGTCTTGGCAGTTCAAGCTGGACTGTTCCCATGAGGCACAAAGTCAAGACTGATTTGCATATAGCTGGGTCTGAACTGAGGTGGTGAAGTGAGCTAAAGAATGATGATGGATTCAACCCAGATCTGTGACTGGGGGTGAGTGTCTGAGAAGTTTCAGAACTCCATCCATCATCTCCTTGTGTTTGCTTTGTTCGCCTTAAGTTGGCAGGATATGCCCAGACGTGGGTCACTTGCTCACTTTGCCACTGGATTCAAGCTAGCCTGGCTGATGAAGGGTGTTACCCAGAAACCAGCCCCAGGATGCTTGTTTCCGGTTCAGGGAAGACCTAGCTTGGCAGTTTGGGCTGGACTGTTCCCATGAGACACAGGGTCAAGACTGATTTGCATATAGCTGGGTCTGAACTGAGGTGGCGAAGTGAGCTAAAGAATGATGATGGATTCAACCCAGAACTATGACTGGGGGTGAGTGTCTGAAGAGTTTCAGCACTCCGTCCATCATCTCCATGTGTTTACTTTGTTCTTTTTATCATCTTCCAATTTTTTGTAACACTACTTACATATAACTAACCCTGGGCATAAAACTCCACTCCGCTCACGGAGTTTGCAGAGTTTTGGCATCTCTGTATTCCGCGTAGAACGTGGAGTTGCCGAAAAACTCCACACTCAGCAACGGAGCGGAGATTTATTTTGTTTGTGTGCCCGAAATGCATTTTTGCACGCACGGGAGCGACTTACTGGGTGCCTGCAATCGCTGATGAGATTTCCTGAGCCGTTCACGAGCACCACAAGATTTGCTAGGTTGCCGCATGGTCCCGCAAGAGTTTGCAATCGCGAACACATCATTCGGATGCGCCATCAGACTTCCGGGTGAAGTTTTTTGATGAACGCGATCCCGAACACGCAGAGTCTTTTATCTGGAAAAGGTTCTCTCCCGATCAGCATCAAAACCTTTTTGAAATGATGATTTGGATTAAAAAAACTCCTCAGATTGACATTTGGCTGTACTTTTTTTGTGCAAGGAGTCCTTTTTCTTCTTTTTACTTTTTTTTTAAGAGGAAGGAAATGCCCCAGATTCTCCAACTTCATGTTGCTGTCCAGTAGGCTCCTCCCAGTGATTTGTCCATCTCCTGTTCGCTTTTCATTTGGATTTGGAGCTGGAAGGATCACTCTTTGTGTTAGCTGCATCATATATCATTGGATTTGAAGACTTGTGAATTTGAGATTTCACAAGTAACTTGGAAAATGTGTGTTGTTTGTTTGATTGGGGCCATGCACCTAGACTTTTTTGTACTTTTCATTGTTTTTTTTTTAAATTTATTTTGGTGGGTGGCATGTAGTTTCAGTAGGGGCCTAGTTGTTTCTTTGTATGTACTTGTTCTTCTTTTATAAAGAAAACATGTTGCACTTTTGAATTCAATTTGCAATATTTATTTAATTCACTATGTAGCCCAGTAGTCTGGCAATAGGCCTTTTGGCCAGTAGGCCCAGAGCTACTCATGGGTGCATGAAACAACTGTTTCTGTGGTGTCTGTTAAATTTAAACATCCTTTAGGGCATGGATGGCATTGGATTGAAATATAAAATGTGTTATATTTTGGGTATTTCACTTTTTTTCATGTGTGTTAAATAAACGCCTTTTTTGGATGTGTGTGGTTGTTGTAACTTGCAAACCTTTTTTAGCCCTGTGGATTTTCGTTTTTGGCATTGTTGCATTAAAGCTGTGTTGTTTAGCATGCCTACTTTGTCTGGCCAGTGTGTGAGTGTGTTTGTAATAGTGGGCCAGCATTTGCCTTGGCTGAGGCTCCCCAATTGGCCAGGGGCCATTTTGTAAAGTCTGTGTCCAAATAGGCCTGCTTGAGTTCATTGCTTTCCAGGCCTCCTGCTTCTTGTTGTTGTGACTTGTGAGTGACCATATGGCTGGTGGCCATTTTGTGGTGGCCGTTACTGTGCTTTACTGCTTTTGCCATAGGCCTGCATGTCTTTCCTTCGTGCCTCTTGGCTTATTGCTTCCATCCATTGTCAGCTGCAGCTCCCTGAATGCTGCATCCCACGTGATGCACAATGCCAAACCGTTACATTTGTATTTTTGTTGTTGTTCATCGTCTTTCTTATCCTTCCTGAGTGTACTGTACAGTACACCATGAAAGCCCTTTTTGTTGTCAAAGTCTCACAAATGGCTACACTGTATTGTTAAATTGTTTTAATAACTCAGGTAGTAAATTTTATAATATTAATTACACTAACAAGTGTGACCACACACTAATTTATATATTATATTTGTTTGTACTAGTAGTAATTGAACCACAACAATGAATGCCACGTTTCACTGATGTTCTTCTTGCTTCTAGGTGCACAAAAGAGGAGGAGACAACATCACCCATTGTACTGCCAGACAGAAGTCCTGCTGCGCACGACGTCACGTGACCTGTGACCACAGATATCTCTTCAACTTGTGCCACTGCATGCAGCTGACATCTTCAAGATGGACCCAAACAAAGGTACCAGGTCCAGTACCAAGAAAGTTGCCAGCGAGAAGAAGGCACTGCCACTTACCAAGACCGGTATGTCGCCGAATACTTTTTTGGGAAACAAAAAATTGCGCCTGCAGCAGCGGTGTCCGGGGAGCAAGCTTGGAGCAGCACCCCTGCATCAGTGGACCTACCCCACCAACCTAGGCCCAAGCCCATGTCTGTCACGGAGGCAGCCAGTCTAATCACGAGTCCAACGCCGACGAGCAGTGATGTTGAAATTGACTTATTGTTATCGCAACAATGCAGGAAACTCAGATAAGTTGGCAACAACAGCCGCAACCACCCCCAATAGTAGTTGTTCCTCCCGAAGTAGGGGCAGTTCAGGAGATCAGGCTCCCTGCAGAGGAAGAAGAAGAGCAAGCCACTATTTTAGAAGATCCATTGTCTTCCAGATCCCCAGCAATAAAATGGAGGGTTAGTCCATCAACATCTTCTGCAAGCCCCCCTTCTGATGATCTAGGCGCCACTTGGAAGCCACTTGAGTCTGAGAGTGAGACACGCCAGGCGAGGCTGGGGAAAAAGAAAGTGCCAAAAAGCCTTAGAGTTATGGAAGTAGATGTAGAAGAGAAGGATGATGATGATGAGCCAGTCATCATGGACATTAGCCCCCGCCAGTGGAGACCGACATTACCCCATCCCAAATTGCTGTGAGGGATGTGACACGGATACCACCTACACAGATACCACCAACACCACCTACAGCTGTAATATTTAAGTCCCGGCAGCAACCTACACCCACCACAACAACCACCTCAGTAGAAGTAGGTACTGGAGAGAGTCAAACATCATGCCCACCTACCAGTACATCCGACATTGCAAATGGCACCAGCAGTGTCAGAGAGTTGACCTCCCCAGTTTGGGGCTTCTTTTCGGTTAGCAGGAAGGAGGTGAATATTGCTATATGCTCCATTTGCGGAGTAGGTGTTAGTCGGTGTAAGCGTGGTACAAACTATGGTACAGGAGGCCAAACAACACATCTGAGAAAACACCACTTGATGCCGTGGGAGGCTGAAATAGCCTCCATCGGCCATGACCTTAACTATATTACTGCCATTGTCCGTGGCAACAAAACCAATGTTAAGCCCTCTTGGTCACAGCCATTCAAAGACCTTGTTGTCAAAGTCTTCCAAAATGTTTGCAGCAGTATGATATTTCTCCATGGCAAACATGGCTACAGTTGCATGTTTCCGAGCAGCATTAAAAATCTCAGCAGTGTCAACACCTGCAGAAATCTTTTCTCTAACCCCCACAAAAGAGATCCAGTGTGCAGTGATGCACATGTAATCCATGACTTGGCAACCGGTCCACATGTCTGTTGTCAGGTGGATAATGTGAACAGCACTCTGCTGCAAAGCTTGTCCAAGCACGTCGTGATGTAGTGCTGGAACAGAAACTCTGGCGAAATTGGAAGATTCAGCACTTTACACCACCGGATTACACCATACCTGAAGTAGCACAGCAGGAAGATGATGACAGCGACTCAGGTCATGGAAGTAGTGTGTTAGGTTATCTACTTCTGGGTGAACCACCAGAGTCTGAGGACAACAACTAGGCTTTTGAGTTACTTTCTTTCTTCCTTTGACGCCCAAAAAAAAGCCCCCAAAAAAGATGTAGCTAAGGAATATTATTTACATTATTATTTGTGTGTGTCACTGTCTTTCTGGTTCGAATCACAACAAATCCATCACCACCGTCTTACTCTTTTATTGCCGGATTGGAGTTGCAACTGTGTACAGTCAGTGAAGAAGTAAGTCCACTCTTCCTGAGTCCTCCTGACTCGCCCTAAATCCATTTTCCTCAAGCAAGATATTGGGTGGAGAATACATACAACAAATGTGAAATGTGTGCCTGCTCGAGTCCAAAGTCCAAACCTGACTATATATATCTATCCTTTCCATGCCTAGAGGGACTGCCCCGGAAGAACAGGTAAATGATGGCATGCATTGCACGCTGAGTGATTGGTGTTTTTTGTGCATGATGACTACTAGTATACTACACACAAAAAAAGTGACTCAAGTCAGTCATTCCCTTCTTGTTGTTCAATAACAAAATTGTACTACTGCAGGCGGATCCATTTCATTTTGAGTCTGGACGAGTCTGGACTCACTCAGGACACTTTTGGAACAGAGTTGGACACCATGACCATACTATACTCGCGGTCAGAGTCAGTAGGATCAGAGATGATTGATGGATTAACTGGGGGCGTTAAGTGGCCTAAAAGGTAAACAACAACAGCAGACCTACATGTCTGTGTAGTGGTGGAGGCAAGTGTGGTGGTGTGACTGACAGCGGTGCATTGATTTTGTTACTTAATTTGGAAAATACTATGTTGCTGTGTGTGTTTGTGTGCTCAGTGCTGCTGGCTCAAATTCAAAGGTAAGTGGAGGTTGGGTGGGTGGGGGGGCCTGCTCCTGTTGATGGAGCTAACTGCTTTGAACAGACATGATTTACCCATGCCACCTCTCAAAGTCTTCTTGTTGCACTCCTCCTTAATTATGCAGTTTAACTTTTCTCCTTGATTTTTCAATATCCTTTTTGCTTTTCCATCTACAGGCCGGCCTTTACCCTGCGCTATACTGGGAAAAACAACTCACCCTTCCCTTACCAAACCGCATCTGCCAGGCACCCAAGATTGACAGGCGGACAGTCCAAGGAAAGACCAAGAGGAATGCGGAGATGCAACTCCCAATTTGGCAATAATTATAGTATCTTTTCATTTGATTCATTTTTTCTCTTCAATCATTACAACTGTGTGTGTTGTTTATGTTTGCTTATATTTGACTCGTACAAATATTTTTTAATTTTATTTGCTATCTTTCAAAGGAAGCCCGGTACAACAGAACATAAAATGTATGTAACTTGGGTCTCTCTGGGGGCAGACAGGCAAGGCAATTGCATAATTAATAATATACTGCCTTGTACTAGTCTAGTACTACTCATCAAGTCATCATCATGCATGCATTTCCTTTTTCTCCCTTAACAGATTTATGATGGTCGGCTCAGCTGCCAAGATGAATGTGTGTTGTCCATGTGTAGTGTTTGTCTTTGTAAAACCTTTCCCTCAAATCTCCCTCCCCAACCATTAATCAAACTCTAACTCTCTTTCCCTGGGAGTTGTGATTTATATTGAAGTGTGGCTAAATTAAATTTACATTAATAATTGATCACGCACTTGCTATGGCAGATGTGGTGAAAGCAACACTAACTCAAGGCAAGGCGAGGATCTTGTTCTGCACTAAGTATATACTATAGCCCACACTGGCAATATAGATTAGATTGCCCACCCATGTACAGTATTCAATATTCAATTTTTTTCCAGAGGAGCATAATCCATCATCGATTCATCATCCTAGTTCCAGCACTAAAGGTTACGCAGCCACTCGTCCACTTTATCGCTCGAGTCGACTTCAGTTTGTAACTTGTACTAGGCTAGCCCTCCATTCTGGCTTATTTTACTTTAGCATTGCTTATCTTCAAGGTTTCTTGTTTGGCAGTATTCTTCTTGTATACTGTACGTCTACTACTCGTTCCCTAGTCTCCCTCAGGTGACTGACTATCTCATTTTCTTTTTTTGCAAATGCTACTGTCAGTGTCTACTACTACTACTATGTACTACTACCACCACCATGGCATGGCACCTTGGGAAACCAAACCATCACCATGCAGCCATCGCTTCGCCTATAAAGTATAAACATCAATCACAGGTAAGAGAAGAAGTGTGGGGAGGCTTAATGTATATACTATGGAAGTTAATTAATTCACACACCCACACCCTTCCAAGTTCATAGGGGTTTTAGTTGCAGCCTGCATAGACTAGGAGGAGAGACTGACAGTACTAGTAGGACAAGTTAGGGTACCGCATCTATCTTTTGGTGTGTTACACTATCAGCAGATTTCAATCCAAAACATATATCTTAAAAATGTAAAAAATATATTAAATATATTAAATATTAAATGTAATGTTAACAAAATAAAATACATTTAATATACATTTTAATAAAATCTAACACATAAACTTAATTAAAAAATAAACACACAAACATAATAATGTATACATATATTAACTTTAAAACAATGTATAAACTATTATTTTTAATTGATGTTAATAGTTTAAAATAATATAAAAAATCTATAATAAATTAAAACATTAAACTATTAAACTAAACTTAAATTTCACAATGCAATCAGTGCAACAGTAGGGAAAGTGTTGAATAGCAAAGGGGTAAAAAAACAATTTCCACTCAAGTGACTGCAACAGTAGGGTAAGTGTTGGATAGCAGAGAAATTAAGGGGCATATTTACAAGGGCTTTATCTCCGCTTTTTTGGCTTACAAAGCCAAAAAAGCAGAGATAAAACCAGCGCCCTATTTACAAGAGGGTGCTAACATGCATAATTGCATGTTAGCACCCTTTTTCATTAACGCCTCACTTTGCATCTCCAATGAGATGCAAAGTGGGCGTTACTGGGCGTACCCAAGATGGGCTACCTTGCAAATATCGCTGATGTTTACATCGCGATATTTACAAGGCAGCCCACATGATTTTTGCACATATTAGATTTTGGCGAAAACGGCCGTTTTCGCCAAAACCTAACGTCTGCTAAAATCCTGACTTAGCCATCCCTAACATAGGGGTGGATTGTGCTGATACGACCCTGTGGGTCGTATCAGCAGAAGTTATCGCCCTTTGCAGGGAACATCGCTGAAAAACCAGCGATGTTCCCTGCAAAGGGCGATAACCTCGCTATCTCTGGAATTTTTATCGCCCTGGAGTAACACGTTGTTAATAACGCGCTACCAGGGCGATAAATACCAGAGATAGCCTGCGATAATATAATTATCGCTAAGCACGGCCAGCGATAATTATCGCTGGCCGTTGTTAATATGCCCCTAAATTTACTATTCCAACTCAAATGAGTGCAACAGTAGGGAAAGTGTTAGATAGTGGAGGGGTAAAAATTACTATGCCCACTCCAGTGAGAGCAACATTAGGGAAAGTGATAGATAGTGGAGGGGCAAAAATTACTATCCCCACTCCAAAGAGTGCAACTGTAGGTAAAGTGTTGGATAGCGGAGGGGTAAAAATTACTATTCCCACTCCAAAAAGTGCAACAGTAGGGAAAGTGTTGGATAGTGGCGGGGTAAAATTTACTATTCCCACTCCACTGAGTGCAACAGTAGGGAAAGTGCTGGATAGCCAAGGGGTAAAAATTACTATTCCCACTCTAGTGAGTGCAACAGTAGGGAAAGTGTTGGATAGCGGAGGGGTAAAAATAACTATTCCAACTCCAGTGAGTGCAACAGTAGGGAAAGTGTTTGATAGCGGAGGGATACAAATTTACTCTTCCCACTCCAGTGAGTGCAATAGGAGGGGGAAACATTACTATTCCCACTCCACTGAAAGCAACAGTAGGTTTAGTGTTGGATAGCAAAGGGGCAAAAATTACTATCCCCACTCCAAAGAGTGCAATAGTTGGGAAAGTGTTGGATAGCGGAGGGGCAAAAATTACTATTCCAACTCCAGTGAGTGCAACAGTAGGGAAAGTGTTGGATAGTGGCGGGGTAAAATTTACTATTCCCACTCCACTGAGTGCAACAGTAGGGAAAGTGCTGGATAGCGAAGGGGTAAAAATTACTATTCCCACTCCAGTGAGTGCAACAGTAGGGAAAGTGTTGGATAGCGGAGGGGTAAAAATAACTATCCCAACTCCAGTGAGCGCAACAGTAGGGAAAGTAATGGATAGCGGAGAGATAAAAATTACAATTCCCACTCCAGTGAGTGCTACATTAGCGAAAGTTTTGAACAGACAGAAATTACTAATCACACTCAAACAGTTATAAAAATATATATATATACTAAAAATTAAAAAAATCATAAAAATAAATAAACAATGTTTAAAAAATGAAAAATCAAATGTATTAAATATATAAAAAAGAAAACATATTATAATATTAATTACATATAACAAAGACCTACAAATATAATATAAAATTAAAAAAATAAATCTAAAAATATATATATTTTTTAACTAGCAAGTATTGACAAACAAAAATATTAATTAATACATAAATGTATTTATATTATTTCCTACCCTATAACACCACAGCAAAAACAAAACACTTCAACATTTTAAATAAATGTACTTCCATAATTAACATAATTAATAATAAATTAAAAAAATAGTATTAATAAAAAAACTGATAAACATTAATTGACTACACACACTTTAACACTATAATATCCACAACACACACCTAAATTAAACTGTAAAATAATAAAACACAATTAAAACTTATTTTTAAATTAAAAACTATTACTATTAACAAATAATAAAGTAATTAAAATGTATTTAATTCCCACCCTTCACCCCTTCAAAAGTAAAAACAACACACAAAAAATAAACAATTACCCAAAATAAATATCAAATAATTAACGTTAATTGAAAACTATATATTAATTAACTATACACAAATTACTTCCCACCCTTTATTCCTATAAACACCACAACACACACCTAAAACTAATTACACAATTACCATAATAAAATTGTAATAAATTTAAATAATTAAATTAACAAAAATTAGTAATAAAAAATAAATAAACTACTTAACACCCTTTTCCCCTATAAACCCCAAAACACACACCTATAATTAATTACACAAATACCATAATTAATTACCAATTAATTATTTAAAATTAATTAACAATCAATTATTAATTCATCAATTACAAATAAATTACTTCCCACCCTTTACACCTATAAACACCACAGCACACACCTAAAATAAATTACACAATTACCATAATTAATTACCAATTAATGAATTAAAATTAATTAACCAATTATTAATTAATTAATAATAAATTCCTTTGCACATTTAAAACTATAAAATCTCAATTAAACAAATATTAATAAATAAAAATAATCAATTAATTTAATTTAATTAAATTACTTCCCACCCTATTCCCCTATAAACCCACAACCGGCTACGGAACTAAAAACACAAAATTCAAATAAAAAAAATTAATAACTACAAAAAATGTAACACATTTCTAATATACATTTTTAAAATAATTACAAGGTTATATACATACCACTGAATTCAGTTTGTGATTATATTGTTGTTTTAGCTCTTTCTGCATAGTTTGGACATTGTTAAAATCTGTAAAAAACTAAGCACAAGAATGGTACACCACTCTCATACAAAGCAAGTCTAAATGGCAACCTCTTCAACTTTTCACTCGATCATCACGAGAAAGGCAGCAAATGAAATAATGACTTTTATTTTAGACAACTGTATCTCCACTTGTGAATGGTTAGCATCTGTTAACCTTTTCCCACGCTTTTGAAATGAGGTTCCTGTCATCGCGTTTTCACGATGTATTCGCTATCATCGTGGAGTAATCGCAAAAAAAATGGGAGTTCAAACTGATATCTAGCTTCATTTTTCTGAAATTTAAATACTACACAACAATTTATTACATAGTCCTGAGTTGGAAATGAAAACTTGCCATTACTTACAGTGTGTCATCACTCATCAAATTTTCCCCAAAAATTCTGTCTCCTTAACACCCTTCCCCCAATACAGTCTTAGCTCAGTGTAGCTAGCAACCTAATGGAACCAGTAGGTCAAAAGCTCACAGTACATTCTAGAAGGAACATTCTGCTTTCAAATAAAATACAGCCTGTCTATATTACATATGTTTTTTAAACAACAGCCACTTATTTCTGAGCCATCCAACACACTATCTAACTTTATTCACTTTCATGCTGACAGCATCCATATATATATATATATGTGTGTGTGTGTGTGTGTATATATATATTTTGTAAAAATAAAAACTCAATTGTAACTGCTTTTACTTTGAAAAACTACCTCATTCAGCTCCAGCCTTCTCCTGACTACTATTGCTCCTTCACTTAATTGCTTATGGTATGGATTGTTGGCCACAGGTACACATATTGGGCTAAAGAGGCTGCAAAAAAAGAGAGGTATTGACAGGGACTTGGGTTTGCCAAATGTGCAAATTATGTGGTTTGCCCTGAGAGGGTAAAGTTTCATCAGTTGCTGGCTTTGGTTAAATCCATTGTGGGTTCCCAAGCTCCTCACCACACGATTGTGCCCTGTGGGGGCAATGCCCTAGGCACATTGACTAGGGTAGGGCTGGAAATCCTAATGAAAGAAACCCTTTCAAAACTGATGTCGCTTTTCCCTCACACTGTCTTAGTGTAATCTAATATATGCCAAAGACAGGAATGAAAATGGTCAAATCAATTCTGTCCACAGATTGACAAAGCCAGGAAACATGTTAATAAAACTGTTTCTGCGTTCCTCAGAGGCCACCACATGGGATGCATCTATAACAACAATCTACGTTTTGACATGCATGGAATTTATAGAATTGATGGAGTACACTTTACAGGTGAAGGCAACAGGGTGTTTCTAAGTATCCTGAAACTCTGCATCCGGTCTTATGTGTAGCAGCCATATACACACAACCAATGCAACTGCTCTTGTCAGAGCCACCCTAGTACCTGAAATATTGTGAAGTTTTTTTCTAAAGGTTTTTTTTTTGTTTAGTTTTTGGGGATCTTTGCGATGACGTCACGATCTCCGTGGACACATCATGAAATCGGAAAACAAACGCAGACATTCAATGGCCAACAACACATCCAAAAATAATATGTAAAAAATATATTCTTAACATTGCCCTACACACATTACTAAATACATACTTCTTTCAAAGCATGTTTAAACTCATATTTTTTACTAAGTTTCTTTAAAAACCATCTTTCTGACATATTTTCTGTTTTTGCGGTTATTCGAGACGTCGCAATGACGTCGTTAACTGCAACAATTGCGCCTTTACCATAAAGTAAAAACACATATATGCATACATATTACAGTATTCTACACAATAGAGGTTTATTACTGTACACTTCAAAATAATATTTTTCTTGAGTATTTCTAGAACAATCATCTCTAAAACCTATTTTCTGTTTTTGCGGTGAAGCCGGAGATTGCGCTGACGTTGCTAATCGCAATCTTTGCAGTTACGTCGTGAAAGCGGAAAGCAAAAGCAGGAATTCAATAGCCACCACCACACTCAAAAAGTCAGAATATATATTCAATTCTAACCATCATATTAGATAACTCACTAAATAAATAACTCTACAAAAACATTTATCAGAATCTCAATATCTCTAAAACAATGCGTATTAATGATTCACTGATCATTTTTTTTATATTTCCACCAATATTCACGACGACATCTGTAGTCGCGACGTCCCCACAACGGTACACCCAGGGGGGTCACGTTAGTGGTCGCGGTCTCGTCACGAATATTGCACGCAATTAAAATAATAAATTTTGGTCACATAACTTGTGTCACTAATACCTCCTTTTATCAACCATGGGGTCAGAGTATCTCCACCCTGACCCCTTATGTGGCCTTTCACACCATTCCCGATAGATAAAATGGCAGCAGCAACTTTCTGTTCCGGTTGCGTCCAGCCAATCAGAGCATTCCCATTGGCGGGTGCATTTGTGATTCATCACAAAGCCACCACAAAATATCTGCGACCCGAGATATCACTATAATTTTAAACTTACATTTCTCTAAAACTACTGAATGGATTTACACCAAATAAGCAAAAGGCACTTCCTTGAACCAACATCTACCTCCCTGCCAAATTTGGTGTAAGTCCATTCAGCGGTTCGGGCTTTAGAGGTGGCTAAAGGTTCCTATGGGAATTAACACTACAAACGCAAGCTTATTTCGCACCACTAATTCTTGGTCCCCACTTCACGGATCACCCCCAAACTTTCCCAATCAATAGTACCTACCCTGACACTTTCTGACAAAATTTCATGCAGATTGGTCAAAAGACGCCAAAGTTATAGCCAAGTCAAAAAATGCTTTTCCTATGGAAACTAGGTCCTAACTATAACTGCCTACTGGCGACCACCAGTAGGTAATATATCTGTAATCAAAAGTTACAGGGACTTTATAGTTAGGCACAGATTTTACTTGCACTAAACCAGCAAAATTCAGCAGTTATAGTTTGCTGAGCTAACTACAAATCACACCCCTGTAATGAACTGCTTATGACCTCACATATTACATCACTCATGACATGGTCAGTGACATCACTGATGACATCACCTTGGGGGCCCCTAGCAGGGTCCTTTCCCCTGGCCCTCTGCTATGGGGCCCCGGGGGGGCACATAAGGTGCCCCCTTAAACATCCCTGCACTATGTGGCCGCACAGTCCAGGTATGTTTACAAACATCAATTTTCCAATGGCAGCTTGCGCTGCAGGCCTTTTCCACCCGCTGCACAAGCTGTCATTGCAAAATGGATTTTTCCGACCACCCAGACATCGTAATGAGGCCCTAAGTGTGTGAGATTTCCTCTTCCATTAGCGATGACCTTCCCCAGCTAGGAGACCAGGTTTTAGTCACCCCCATAATCTGGTGTCTTTTACTGGGCCAAACAAATTTTGGCATAGAGTGCACTATGTAGTTTGCTCACAAGTTGCCACAGTACCTCTTTTTGTGTTTATGTCAAGTCAGTGAAGGGACGTATGGTGTCATACCCTTCTTCTCTCCTTTCTTTGTGTTTCCATGAACGCAATTAATTATACTGTTGTTATTCCTTCTAATGTTTTCTAATATGCTATGATCAATGTCATCTTTAAATCCATCACTGTTTCAAACACCCAAAATAAATTCACACTGTTTCAATTGTATCCCTCTCTCTTGTTATGCAATATTATATATATTAAACCCTTTTAGGAGAATCCGTCCGAAACTACATTACTTCTGCTTTCCGGAGGATTGCACAATACCACTATTCGCTAATTAAAGCTCTAGGGGCCAGATGCATCAAGCTATTTTGCGATCGCAAACAGTGCGAATCGAAAGAAAATACAGTTTGCGATCGCAAAATAGCACAAAGCAATGCAGCAAACCGAAAAGTAGAAATATCTAAGGAATCGCAAAATATAGCGAATCCCAAAATAGCGACCTCACAATAAGCGATTACCAAAATTGCGAAGCCCAAAAATAGCGAATCTCTATTTGGGAATATTTTCTGAGAAGTCGCAATGCAATGCATGAACAGTCGCATTTTGCAAAAATTTTGCGAATCTCTATTTTGCATTCGCAAATTACCACCAAATCAAACTAGGTGGTAACCAGGTGAAAACACTCTGAACAGGTGGGGAAGAGCAGTAAAGTATTTAAACAGGCCCAGAAGGCCTCAGAATGTTTCAGAATGGCTGCGCTTTATGTCATAGCGAGGAGGATGAGGCTAAGAGCAGAGGCACAGAGGAGACGTAGGATACAGGAGCGCATTTACAGAGTGTGCATCACTCTGTTGGGGCAAACCGACAAGGAAATATATGATAAGTATAGATTGAATGCAGCAATGATACATTACCTAATTGCTGATTTAGACCCACTACTGCAGCCCCAAACTCGCAGGACACATGCTATCCCCACCCATGTGCAGGTCCTGTGTTCCCTCCTCCTCCTAGCTTCTGGTAGCTTCCAGGGGGTAATAGCTACAGCTGGCGGAGTGTCACAAAGTTCACTTTCACGTTTCTTCAACGCATTCCTGGACGCCATGTTGCTGCGTATGCACCAACACATCAGATTCTCAAGCACCCCACAGGAATTGTTTCAGACTAAAATGGACTTTTACCAGATAGCCAACATCCCCCTTGTGATAGGTTGCATAGATGGGACACATGTAGCCATATGTCCTCCCTCAGCCAATGAGTATATATTCAGGAATCAAAAGTCTTTTCACTCACTAAACATCCAGGTGATACGCAATGCTAAGAACATGATCACAGACATTGTGGCCAGATACCCAGGTAGTACGCATGATTCCTACATCTTTTGCCACAGCGGAATTCATACACGTCTACTTGGAGGGGAATTTGGAGAAGGATTCCTGCTTGGTAAACATTTTTCAATGTCTCATGCATATCTACATTTCATGGCGAAATATCACAGTGAGTAATACATATGCTTTTCTCAACAGGTGACAGCGCATATGCAGTGAGGCCCTTTATCCTGACACCATACCTGCATCCAAGCACACCTAGTGAACATCGCTACAATGCAGCACACATGACAACATGAAATGTGGTAGAGAGGACCTTTGGGCTGCTCAAAAGCCGATTTAGGTTTATCCATAAAACCGGGGGTGCCTTGCAATACAGGCCGGACATCTGTTGCAAGATCATCGCCACATGTGCCATGTTGCACAATATAGCAACTGCCAGAGGCATACCTATTGAGACATCTGATAGTGACCCCGATGATGAAGAGGATAACATCAACCCACCACATGGCGGAAATGCAGCGAGTGCAGCTGAAGGGAGGATGCGTCGTGCAGAAATCACACAGAATTATTTTTGATGTGAGTACTAATGCTACACAACACAAGACTGTAACTTTGCGAAATAGATTTTTTGAAAACAAGTTAAACTGTTGTGTTAATGCACACTAGCATAGCCTGAATACAATGTTTTAAACACAAATATGGTATGTCATGGAACTTAAGTTCAGTCGAGACATGAGTAGTAACTGGTTGCTTCACCAGTGACCATGGCTATGAACATGGCCACACTATTTCCTGCGTCCTCTCACTCCCATCGCCCATTCTGGGGGGGTCAGACGCATCCCTTTGTGAGGTCTCAGATCCTGCAGTATTCCGTATGCTGCACCTTCTATAGTCTGGCACTGGTGCCAAGCTGCTACTGTGACTGGAGGTATCCTCACTTTCACCCCCCCCATCATACTACTGGCAGCAACAGCATTGGTCTGCATCTGATCCACAGCATTAGTCACTTGGACCAGTCCCGTGGCAACATCTCAGCAGCAATGGCTCATTTCTAACTGCATGGCTATTGCACGTCGTGATAGTTGTGCTGTGGCAGTACTTAGACGGTTGGTGGCCCACCCATCCAAACGTCCGAGTAATTGTGTGTGTCTTTTGTGATGGGACACCTGATCCTCCTTTAGCACATTGCAAGCTCCCTGAGTACTCCAGTCAGTTCTCCAAAATCTTCCCTGTTCTCCCTGCGACCTTCCAGCACAGCAGTAGTTAGATTATTCATGCTGTCACACATGTCCCCCACTTTGCATGCAAGTGTTGTAAGGTTTCCCTGCATTAAACGCATGTGTTTCACCTGCAGGCACTGTACCCTTAACATGGCACTCTCCAGCCCATCATGCAATGTGGATGTCTCGCCTGCGCCAGATCTCAACAGTGCTGATGCCCTGCTTCTCCGAGCTTGAATGTTCCCACGACGCAGCTGCTCACGTGGTCTGGATATGGGTGTCACTACTACTTCTGATATTGTGGGCTCAGGTTGTCCATCATCCTCACTTCCAAATGCTGGCAATGGGGCCACAGTGGTCCTGCGTTTCTTCGGTGCTGGTGCGGTGGGTGTAGGTGAGACAGGTATGTCCTCTTCTGAGTGGGACTCACTCTCTGCTGGTGCATGGTCATCAGTCTCCTCAGACTCTTGGTCACGTGTATCTGTGATGTAGCACAGTGCATTATTAATTTTCTGTTAGGGCATGTTTACTAATTTTGTACAAACTTTTGTACAATAAAATATTTTTAAATTACAGTGTGTGTGTGTAGACTGACTTCCATGGTGCAATGGGTTTTAAATCATCATGTTTTCCAGACACCAGACTTCCCTTGTGCTTTTGCTGACTACAATTCCCATAATGCATTGGTGTGTCATAAGTAAAACATGTACTGGATTACTTTTACCTGCACAAGCCTGATCTGATTTACACTGGTTGTTAGCTAACACTGAAATGTGAAAATAAAGTTGCATTGGGAGGTAATTGGGAGGTACAGGGTGGTGCAGAGGAATCAATTGTTGTGACTCCAACTACTGCCTCTGGCTGCAGGGTGGACTCCACAAGGTCCTCCATGGCTGTGGGGCTGGCTTGGGTTGATGGTCCTCCTCCAGTTTTTTTAACCTCTGCAAGCCTCTCCGCAACCCTTTCTTTTGCACGACTGCGCAGGTCGTACCATCTTTTGCGCAGATCTCCAATGCTGCATTGTGCCACTCCCACGGCATTAATTTTGGATTGCATTGCCAGCCACAATTTTCTTTTTTCTGATTCAGGGACTTGCAAAGGCAGTTTACCAAATAATTTATCATGGCTTCTCACCACCTCTTCAATTAGCAATTCCAATTCCTTCTCTGAGAACTTCTTCTGCCTTTTCTCTCTTTCAGGGGTGTTTCCTTTGCCATGCTGATGTCTGTAACAGTTTGAAAGTCACAAACTTTTCTCAATTGCTGTTCTCCAGTGTTCTTCCTCCTCCTCCTCCCTCTCAGCACACAGGTAACTGCATGGGTGTGGCCACTTCCTGGTTCTGACATCATCATGGTGAATAGTATTCTGGGAATCAGAATTTGCGAATTGCAAATAGCGTAATCGCAAATTACAAATCGCAATTTGCGAATGCGATTTTTACCGATTCGCAATTATTTAGCTATTTTTTTGTTGCATCGCATTTTGCGACAAGCAAATTGCGATTCGGTAAAATCGCTAATTGCGAGTCGCAAAAATATGTTATGATGCATATGCCCCTAAGATCCTTCATGCTTATGAAGAAATGCTAGTTAGAGAAACAGTTGGGAGCTTGACGGGATCACATATATAGTATTTCAGAAAAAGTGCATGTCATGATTTTAAAGCCTAGATTGTCGTAAGTAAAAGTAGATGGTTAAGAAAACGAGCTCAGAGCACTAAAGTTAAGTATTTATCACTTAACTTTCAAGCTAACTACAAAGCTGGCGCACACAGATGCCTTAACATAATTCTGTTTAATTGTAATAGTGTGTGCATTAAAAACTTGATGTAAAAGATAATTCAAAGATAGGAGCGAGCGAGGCACTCAGAGGTAGGGATTGTGCCACCCTGTATTGAATGGTTCTTAAAATATACAGGTCAATCTTTTAACTATATTCAAACACATGGCCTGCACAAATTAGGCTAGAGTATGGCATTGCCAAACAGTCTCTTATGCATATGACGGTTTTCGTGTTCTGCTGTCACAGGCAAAGGATGGCACCGGGGGGCTCTTTGGGCTGTTACCTGCGGTATTAATTGGAACTGAGACCGAGAGCTCCGGCACACGTTTATTTAAACCAGGCCTTGAACTCCCTTGGCCTAACAAATGCTTGGGATTTATCTCTAGGCCACCAGGAGTTCAAAAGACTAACTAAATCCAGAACACAGTTATTATAAATACTTGAGGACAACGATAAATTGTCTAAGCCTAGTCATGGGTAGATGACACTTCAAAACAACACCAGGCAGAAACCACAGGTTTACCTAAGCGAAACTTAACAGCAACCGAGCCAAGGTGCACTTCCTGAAGTATAGGTTGGGACTTTTCCCCTATTAAAACATTTTCCCCCGTGGAGAAGGAGGCCAGGGCACAACGTCTGTCGGTTATGCATGCAACAGCCAGAGAACATCATCTACGTCTTATGCCTCTGCCAGTGGCGGCTGCTCCATTAGGGCGTTGGGGCGCCTCCCCACTGATTTCTCGTAGTGCGAGAAGCAGAAAATAAAATGGTATTTTAAATACCATTTTATTTTCTGCTTCTTGCGCTGCGAGAAAGCAGAAGGCAGGGGTATGCATGGTTGGGGGCGGGTGGGAGGGTATGCCTGGTTGGGGCGGGGGGGTGGGCGGGTCGGGGAGGAGTGGCTTGCACCACTCTGAGTGCCCTGACTGTTTGGTCTGCCCTGGGGCCGACCAAAGCAGTCATGCGCACTCTACAGTTTCTCTATGTAGGCTGCATGCAGCCTACATAGAGAAAATGCCGCCCCTATTGGTGCCCGGCTGGGCGCCGTCCGGGACTCCCCACCAATCACAAGGCTGCCATGGCAGCGTTGTGATTGGCTCACAGGAGGGGAGGGAGCATCAGCATGCCTGTTCCTGTTAGCAGAGGCGGCGCAGGACCCGTTCCAGGAGCAGAGGGCAGAGGCGGCGCGGACCCGGTCAGATACGTTTTCATTTTTATTTTAACATCCCCCCCGTGGTAACCCCTGCGCGAAACCCCGCGCCACCCCCCCAGTATTGCAAGCCGCGACTGATCATTTACATCTGAACTGATTTTATTTTACTTGCTGCCGTTAACAAATACTTTTAAGTTTTAAACTTAAAAGCATTTGTTAACAGCTTATCAGCCAACCCTGGGAGTAAATGCATCTAGTACTTCAGCTTCTGCAAATCTGGTGCGGTTTTTGTTTCTTACTACATGAAAGACCTCAAAAGAAGCTGGCTGAGTGATGTCATAGAGAAGATATGATCCAGCTAGTTGTTGAAATCTGGAAAAGCGGAATGAAGAGTTTCTAAGCAAAGCAGCTGATTGTATTTCCTCCTTGATTCCAGAGCATTACCGCACGACTTTGCACGCCATGCGACTGGGTATAACGCTGCAATTGGAATACACTTCGGTGGAAATATTTCATATCCTTCAAAACCTGTTATTGATTTGAATGAATATCGCACTTGTTATATAAAGTGTGGGTGTTTGGTATCCAAAACGTTGTTCTCTCTCCTTGTCGTTACAGTGTTACCGAAAGTACATTAAACAGTGTTCAGCAAACGTTGCTAACATAATTAATTTAAATCCAATGATATTGTTAAGGCTAAGCGATTCTCTTGGCTTGGGAACATATTTTTTGTGTTCCTCTTCGTAAAATGGATTGATTTACTGTGTGGAATATCTCCTTTGGGCTGAGTACAGAACATTTGTTATATCAAATCCTGGGGCTTTTTTCAGCTTAACTTTCCCAGTAAATGAAAAACGAGTTTTTGTAAAAAACGTTTTGAAAATATATATCTAATTGCACACGTCAATGCAGAAATCTTACGTTTGTTGCAGTATTGTTTCTATTTAGTGCGTTAGTTCATTTACAGCAGTGCTGAAGGCATTTTGTTTCTTTTCAAAATGGCCTGAGCTTGTGTGGAGTTAAAGGCCTTTCCAAAGTCAAAACCTCTTTTATCAGTCGGGTCCCCATGACTTAGGGCTCCTTTTGTCAACAATGCCTCTGTGAATAAGAAAAATGATGCTCTGCATGCATGAAAGCTCTGCTTGCAGCAATACTTCGTCCATGCATTTGACTTGTATTAGTTCTTAAAGTCATTTTGTGTTACTGGTGTTCATCGCTGGTGAAGCAGGACAATAAATATGTTGTGTTTGGACAAGGGGTTAGTGAGTGCACTTCTGAAGCACACCCGCCATTAGTGCAGGTTAGTAGGCCGTATCCTGAGCTCACTGTGGAAGCTCACACCATGTATTTGTGGTGTGTCCCCTGGCTGACAGTGTATGGGTCACAGAGTGTATGTGAGGGCTTAGTGATTGAACTTCACAAGCACACCCGCCATTAGTGTATATTGCTCAGAGGTGCGTGGCACTGGCAGGGCCTAGCTTCAGAAACATTTCTATCTACATGTTGTTATATGACATCCCTTTATTAATATAATAACCGCACTTTCACAATTGCTTTATTAACCTTCTTGCTTCTCAAATTTGCTTGAAAATGCACCATTTACCCACTCTTTTTTCAAAGTTTTCTCGGGAGGAAAACCCCCCCGAACCCCTCTTAAGATGTTCGGGCTCGCTCCCTGCGCTCGCTCGCCACTGTGCACTCCGACAGAAAGTTTATGCCCACCACTTTCAAATGTCACCAGCCACCACTGGCATGTGCCATTCTAGCATGGGGGTCCAACGTGAGCTCTTGTGCAGGAAGTAGAGAAACAGGGACATAAGGTCATGTACGGAGACTGTGCTTGCTTGTTTTGATCCTATGGACTTTAGTCTGAATTGTGCAATTATCAAATTCCATAGGGATTTGATAAAAAGATTGCGGTTAAGGACTTAACTGCTGGCCGGGAGGCGGGAACTGTTTGTATTCACATCTTTAAATCTTCCGCAGTATCCTCAATTACCCGCTACTATTTCTAAATCCCAATTCTCGAAGGTGGGAGCACTTGCACCTTAATTTTGAACGGCACCACCACTCACTTCGAAATTACCACACTGGACTTTTCTTCCATAATGGTCACTGCTTCTAAGCCCAACGTATTGTTATTAGCATTCACTCATTATTTTATAGAAAATTGGATTTTACAAATAGATATCTTGCACTTTAATGTTTATTATTGCACATTAATGGCCGTATCGCACTTTTAGAGCCTATATTTTATTTGCTTTAAAGCAATGCAAGCACTTGCAACTTTAAATGAGTTTTAACTGATCCTAGTATTATGAAATTATGATGATGACGTGTTGATTTTATGTGTTTTGCATATGTGTTTTATTATGTATGTATGTAATGTATTACATTGCAAAGATTTTTATTACTCATACAATAAATATTTACTTACTCTTAATTCAAAGCTAGAGTATTTAAAAAGAATCAGTGATGAAAATATCCATAAATTATTTCATGTATCCGAAACATATTCTATGATGCGTGGATGAAAATCTGTCTGCTGCTATGGCCAGATCGGAAGTTTGCATCACAATACGATTCTAATGAGCAGCGCAAAAAACATCTTTATAATGTTGTTGAACACATTTTACAACAGAGCTGCAGTTATTTTATTGTATTGTTTTAAAGCTTCTATCACTCAGATGTTCAACTTCCTGAAGGAACAGCAGAACATTTACACATTTGTTACACGTAAAAGTGCTGCACGCATTGCAGAGCGTCTAGTTTTAGGGTCATGGGCGACATTCAAAGTAAACTTGTAAGATCTTCTAGTGTGTTCAATAACTCTTTGATGAAAGCCATAAAAGGCTCACTTCCAATTGGTATCTCAACTCTTGGGGGCGATAAAAAGAGCAACTCCCCGTCTCCCAAGGCTACTAAACAGCGTGGCTTCGCATGTTCAGTGCAGGAAATGAGCATTTGAATTACAGTCTTCCTCTGAAGATAAACTGTACTGGGTGATGCAAATTTTCTGATTTCATTCAGTGAAAAGAGGGATTAGGCATCGATTTATGGCACACTAATCTAAAACAAATCCATAGAAGAAAGAAGAGTCCACTTGTAGGTAATCATACTTTATACTGAGGATAAAACAACAAACACATGCTTGAAAAGAGGATAACAAGCTGCCTGAGCTTCCTGAGACGTGTGGACGGTACTCTATTGAAGAATATTGACTGAACAATAAAGAGAAAACGTCAAATTGCTCTGTTTGAATCGCCCTTTGTTGTCGTTTTACAGCTTCAGAAGAAAGACCTTGATCAGACAAAAGATGTGAAAAAAGTCTGAATAAAAATATTCCAGTATGGTTGGGTACTTCACAAATGCCGCCTATATGTTATTGAGTGTAGCTGTATTTAATCATGCGGAAACAACACCCATCCGTAAACCCCGTCAGCAAATCAGTAGCATCAACCTGTACATCGGAAAGCAGTTGAGAGTTGCTTTTCGTGTCTCGCATACTAAGAATGGAAACCTGTTTACACGCAACTAGCACATGAAACATTGCTTTACCAGCAAAAAATACGTAACTGCAGTGTTTAAGATCTTCTATAGATGATACCTCAAAATAGGTATTTTATCTTTTAGCCTAGCCTTCAGACATTATTTTTTCATTATGTTAGCAATTGTTGTATGTTTTAATATTTTTTTTTAAAAATGAGCACATTGAGCTGGTGTATTTATACTTATTTACAAAACACCTTTAAAAAAAATGCAGGCTTGCCAAGCCCGACTCAAAATGGTTTTGCCAGTGCTGTTGGTTAGTGAAAAAATCGAATCTTGTTTTAATGTCATAAACAGTTTTCCATTCCTGCACTATAGAGAAGTATGCTTATGTAACATTACTTGTTGCCCTCTGTAATTTGAAATAATTGAAACCATTCGTGGACAACTTAGTCAAATGTACCTATTTAAGTTCATCCTTAATAAATTAATTGGTCTGTTGGCGCTGTTGGAAAATTAGACAGAAATTGAGGGTTTGGTGGAATTCGAGCCTTGCCTTCATTTGATTGTGCTCCTGCCTCACCAAAATTGAAGTTCCTCTACCACATTTAAAGGGGAACCGCAGTGTTTTCCAAAGTGAAGAATCAGCTAGCACCGTCATCAGAAACCTTTGACCAGATGGACTCTCCACCTCAGGCCTGTCAGCCATGGTGACGTTCACCACTGGCCATGAGGCATGATGGACCCAGGCAGGGAACAACTCAACTCCCCATGCCCCAGGCAAAAGCTCTCAGCACTTCAGGACCATGGAAGATAAACTTCATCTTTGGGGGTTCTTCTTGAAAAAACAAAAAATATGGCAAGGGCTTCGCGTACTCTTCCAGATTCGAAGCAAACTCTGCCACAGATATTTCTCAGAAGTCTTGGAGATTCCCACCACACCAGCAAGGGTTTCTAGATATGGTGAGTTGTCCTCCCAAAGAGCATAGAAGGTATTTCCTGAGCTGATGCTATAATATGACTAAATGACCCTATAGGTGACCTGAATGCCATTTGCAGGTCTTTGCATTTCCAACTGTGGGGTTCTCTCGAGGGGGCTGCATTCAGTGTTAGCATCACAGTCATCTCTTCGCACATGAGATCATTGTCCCTGTCGTCCATCACTTAATGCTTCTCTCCTTCCTCAGGATGGCAGACAGTGCTTCATTTGGATAGTTTACAGCTAGTTGACAGCACTGTTGTCCTTCTTCTTCCTCTGACACTTACTCTCTTGGTAAGCCTAGCCCTTAGAAGCTATCACATTCTTGCTCCTAGTCAGTTACTTGGTGAAATGGAATGCACTTTTAAAATAATTTTCTGGAACAGTTGCTTGCCTGAATAGTTTTCTGTCAAATTCCTGGCACATTACACTGGCAAAGGCTCACTCCTTTAGTGGTGCCTCAGACAACATCTGCGTTCCCTGCCCATGTCATCCGAGCAAGAATGATGCACCCCGTATGGAAGTCCTTCAGTTCCTGCAGCCTGTAAGCCTAACATCTCTGTTAGAAGGGAAGGGGATTTACTATTCTTACACTCAAGCTTCAGACATCGATAGGGTGACCAACTGGCATGGGTGCAAATTCAGGACATTGAATGTAAAAATTCAGGACAAAGGGTCAAAATTCAGGACAAAAATTCAGGACAGGAGGTCAAAATTCAGGACAAATGTAAGTTTTACAGCCACATCAGAGGAGGTTGCGCAATAGTATATAAGTAAGTAAATAGAAAACCACTTAAGTACAAGTGAAAATAAGTTTATATTAGGTTGAGACAATTGTGCACTTCATGGTTTTTCAGTATGCGCACAGCTTTGAGCAAATGTGCAGGTCTTTTTGTGGTAACAAAACCGTCCCCACCCCACTTTTCCAGCCTCCCAGGGAAACGCCCGATGCCCGGGCCTGCCAGTCCGGCCTTGCAACCACCCTCCAATGGTGCCCCTCATCTTCACAAAGACCCTCTCTCAGGTGTATTTAAGTTCTTTTATAGTCCTACTCATCCCAAGTAAGTAGGACAGGGTGTCGGAGTGTGTTACATCACACACATATTATAAAGAGACAATGACTCATATAAATGTGAAAGTCAATGTATAGGAAATGTCACTTAAGATAAAAGGGGTTACAAGGTGTAATCATTCTTTCACCCATCATTCAATCTTTCACCATTCATTCTGTCCTTCCATCTGTGTGCCCATCCATATCAATATTCAACCATTTGCAAACCTATCCATCATCTATCTTTCCAGCCATCCATCATTCCACTCATCTATCCCTCCATCCATCCTTTCACTCATCCATCCCTCCATTCATCCTTTCACCCTATCCATCCGTACACTCATCCATCCACTCTTACACTCATCCATCCATTCACTCATCCATCCAGCCATTTAACCTTTCACCTATCCAGCCATCCTTTCACTTACTCATTCATCCACCCAGTCACTCATCCTTCCACCCATTCAACCTTTCAGTTATCCATCCATCCTTCCTCCCTTTCTCTCTCCATTCCCCTTTCACTTAGCCATCCTTCCATCCACCCATCCATCTACTCATCCATTCATGAATCCATCCATTGACCCTATCACTCATCCATCCTTTCACTCATCCTTTCTCTCATCCATCCACCCTTTCACTTCTTCACTCATCCATCCATCCATCCTTTCTCTCATCCATCCACCTGTTTACTGCTTCACTCATCTATCCACCCTTTTGCCATTTATCCTCCCTTTCACTCACTCATCCAGCCTTACATCCACCCTTTCACTCATCCATCCATTCATCCTTTCACTTATCAATTCATCAATCCTCCCATCAGATCACTCATCCATCCATCCATTCACTCGCCTATCATCCACCCTTCCACTCATCCATCCATTTACCCGTTCATCTACCCTTACACCCATACTTCCATGTATTTACCTTCTCTCATCCATCCGTCCACTCACTCATCCGTCCATCCTTTCTCTCATTATCCATCCATTCTCCCTTTCATTCATCCATTCACCCTTTCACTAATCCATCCAGCCATTCACCCATCCCTTCACTTACTCACTTTTTCACATTAATTATGAGCTGAGCCTTTGTCTGCTGAGTTGCAGACAGAAGAGGCCCATCAAGAACGTCACCCCTGCTGTAGTTCCTAAAGCAAGGCTGGGGAAGGGGAGGGCTCACTATGCCCCTGTACATAGGAAATCTGAAAAAGTGGAAGTCATGAGTCATGCATGATGCACAGTGCCACTGTGTCATGGTGTTGTTTCCAGGGCTTTAAGTGGGATGAAAAAACGAAGGGGTTGCTCCAAAGGGGGTGTTTGATGTAATTAAGGGCATGGCTTAAAACACCTAAGCTAAAAATCTGTGCTTAGCATAGTATGCCGCCCGACTTGTAATTTGCTGCTTCTTTCATTGCATCCAGATATATAACACAAGTAGCGTTACACCTACAAGTCAGAACTATTGGCTTTGTCAATGGTTGTCAGTTGCATAAAATAAAAAAGAAGCAACCATGGCTTTGTTGAATATAACACTAAAAAATGCGTCCATTCTAAAATGATGAGACAGTGAGAGACCCATAACCCTTTTTTTTTAACTTGTTTAACTGCCTTCTTTTCATGAACTGGATTCTCGTGTAGCAGCATTGGCGTTTTGTACATGTCTTCCACCTGACTGAATGCCCTGCCCTAGACCGAGGCTGCAGGAGGCCCACCACATGCAGTAAGAGCACAGACTGTCCCATTGTCATTCTGTATGTGGCAATCAGCCCCATACAGAATGACAATGGGCGAATGGGGCTTGTCTTGCTCTCAGAGGATGAGTGTGAGGCGGCCTCCTCAAGGAGCTGAGGCTTCTGGCAGGGGAACAGTGATGTTCCCCAATGCCCAAAATTACGGACAAAAGGCGTCCATAAAAAGGATCCTCACGGACAACGGACGTGAGGTCCAAATTATGGACAGTCTGTGAAATTTACAGACAATTGGTCACCCTAGATATCGAGTGCCTGATAAAAAAACCTCCATTGTCCTTTCCCATGTGAGGTTAGTGGTCCTCCTAAATAGTGGCCTTTGTACATATACACAGAGTATTTCAGAATGTGCCTGTGCATACCCTAAACCTAGCCAACAAATGTGAGTCTATGCAACAGCCAAGACTGCAGCCATCCTTGTTAGGGACCTCGTGATACTACAAAAGAGGGAAAATAAGCAAAATCAGGGAGCAAATTGGAGGAGAGCAAGAGTGCAGCATTAATAAAAAATATGTGCAAATAGCACAATGCAAGGGAGAAAGCAAGATTGGAAATGGAAGAAACAAAAAAGAGAAGACAGTAATGGAAAATGACAAAACAAATTGGGAGAGGGCAGCAGAGGACATGGAGACAAAAGAGGGTGCCAATAGTGAAGATCAATTTAGAAGCCCAAATGAGAAAATAGAAAATACAAGACAGGGCGATTGGATGAATTCAAAAACGTATATTGGAAAATAAGAGATTGTCAATGAATAGAAATGTAGGACCAAAGTGTAAGTAGCTAGAGGGATTAAGTATACAAAGCTGTAAGCTAATATGAGAGCGTAAGAAAAAGAAAGAATCAAAGACGGTCAGCAAGTGGATCGAACATAAGAGGTATCACTGACAGAGCATGTGTAGAGATATAAGTGAGCAAACATCAACATAAAAATGAAGGGCCTTAAGAGGAATGCCTTATGCTTTGAGCAGATGGTTTCTCTTAGCAACCATTGCCTTCTATTGTTCTTTCTCGATTTATTGTCTCATTTTCTATTAGTGTCTTTTTTTGATTGTTTCGTTTTCCTCCCTATTTCCAGTCTTGGTTTTTCTCTATCTTCTGTGCAATACACACTTCTGTAAGGACAATGATTTTCTCATCGGGCGAGTCTAGCATTTTTTCTATTTGATCGAAAATAGAAGGCTCATTTGGGTATTTGATTTGAATAACATCTCGAGTTAGCTTGTGTAAATCGATTCAGTTGAGTATTTACAAAGATGGAAACCAGGATCCCTCACATATCCAGTTTCCCAATTAGGAAGCCTACTGCACAATAGTAAAAGCTGAAGATTACTGTAGCTATATTTCATTAGTAGGGCTTGAATCTTCACTTCTGCCATCCTATCTCTCATTTCTCTTCTTCCTGATCAGTTGGTAGATCAAAACTTCTTATCTTCCAGTGTAGGGCCCGTTATATTAGTTGGACATCAAGTACTCAACCCGTCTGTATTGTAATTAAAGCAGGCTTGTTGAAACTTGAAGACGGTTCACCTTGAGCATCGAACTCATCGTGAGATTTGGAGTTGAGAACATTGGAGCTGATACACTGTAAAGTTTTCATATTCAGTGACCAATTTCGTAATTGCATGCCACTCACCTGTCTTTAAACAGGTTTAAAGTTGCCGGGTTTAGGTCTTCTGATGATAGATCTGGTATATCCTCGGACTTTTTTTCTTCTCTGTCCCACACATGCTTAATTTATTCTCTAAACATAATATGCCTGTTTCCCCTTTAGTCTCTTTTGACGGTTCTTATCTCAATGAGTCTTTGTGAGAAAAGTGAAAATATATGGAGTCACAATTGCTTCCTCAATTAGGGGTGATCTGAGCTCGGACCGTAGGCCTCCATGGATCCACACCACTGCCATGCTCTTGCGGCTCTTTGACCTGAGGGCACGGAAGGCCGGGAACCATTACAAGTCATGCTTCCCATCCTTGTTTCATGAGTTGCGGAATGGGAGACAGGAAGCACTAAGTCACCAGAACGACTAGAGCATAATATCTGACCCCATTGTCATGATGTCAAGGGGGCTATTTAGGCTAGAATCGACTTGGCCTCCCACTTTTGATTCGCCCATTGTTCTGTTAGGAAGGTGAGACCGCAATTGATGCTGTTGCAAAGTCATCCTTGTGCCCTGGGCACCCCCCATTTTTTTCCTGACAGGTACTGGTGGTAACTGACTCTGACTGTCCCTAGGCTCTGCTTAACCAGACATAGGGCCATTGCTATGCTGAAAAGACATTTAGAATACAGTGAAAACACCTACATACACTAGGCTTTGCTCTGGGTTAGGGTACCCATATGATTGGCATGACCTCACTATAAGGCCCTAGTACATAATAGGGCAGGGGATCAAAACTACATTTAAGTCCCTAGTCTACAATAGTGCATGGCAGTTTAGAGGCCAGCAGCCCGTTCTGCACTGGTATTTGTGCACTGCTGAGGCCGGAGGTCAGTTTAAATGTACCTCTGTGTTGCAGGACTGCTTTTAAAATGCAAATTGTGCCCAAACTTGACTTTGGTGTTTGGGGCACTTAAAAAATAATAAACTACAATGTTGTGGCATATTAGGTGCCCCCAGGGACTCCCCTAGGAGTCCTAGTGGTGGGGGGCAGGTATCTATAAGGAAGACCCATATAAAGTAAGTTATATATTCCTTGGGTTTAGTGAAATTGCACATTTCACTCTCCACATTGTAGTAAAGTGCTTCTCAAAATCGACTTTACTTCTAGGAGCACTGTGCGGTGAGGATCTGCAAAATATTAACATATTCAGAACCCCTAAAGTGTCCCCTAGGTATGCCAGAGGTGTGGGGTCCTGTAGATATGGACAGAGTCCTTATAAAAGATGTTTTATAAGCCCTGATGTTGGAAAAATGGCCCAAGTAATTTGCCCCATTGCAAATCCCCAGCCACACAGGTTAACATGGCAAGAAGTTATTAACTAAGAATTCCCGCTAGGAGAATCATATAAATATCACTCAGGACTTACTAGAATGGAATTGATAAATCCAACAACATGCTATTGTTGAATTTATCCTAAAATGTACAGACAAGAAGCTATAAGACTTTATTGTCTCTAAGCCAAAATTTAGCCTTCCAGTGATCTGTCCTGATTGGTCAGAACTAAGAGGATTAGCCAGGCTGCTTTGATGAGGTGATAAGTAGCACCTGGGGTTAAATAGCAATTCTGGGCAGAGAGGTTTCTGCTCCATAGGAATGCCAGAGCCAGGGGTAGGGGTAGTAAATAATTATCTTCAATATAAGGAGGAGTCAGGCAGGAGAAAACAGACTCATTTACACCCCTACTCTTTGAACTCAGCCAGATGGCAAGCTTAAGGAAGGAATCTGCAGATGCCAGGGGAGGTAAAATATAGAGATGAGCCATCCTGGAGGGTTGGTTTAGTTAGCTGTTATCTCTCTGCTGGGACTTCAGCAATATGGAATTTTGGAGAAACAGTGCTTTCTGGGAGGCCATTGTGCCACACTTTAGAAGAAATGGTCATGTTCTGGGGTGTAGTCCTGCACCTCATTGGACAGGAGTGCCCTCCTGTGTGACCCAAGAGAACACTGAACAAGTATCTGCGAGGGGCAGTGCCTCTCAGCTCTGCTGCTTAAAACTGAGAGAAGAAGAAGGACTGGCAAGCTGGAAACTTGATTTTCACCATCAGGCCCTGCACTCTGAAAAGGCTGTATCTGCTGCATTATCTGGAACTACATCACTTTGGATGTACCTTGCTTAAAGAGGAATAAAGAGTGGACGCCAAGCTGGAAACTTAATTTGCTCCATCAGGCCCTGCATTCTGACTGACTTAGCTTCCTGCGTTATGTGGAACTACAGCCCTCTGGATGTACCTTGTTTCAAGAGAAATACAGAGTGGGCTCCCTGCGAAATACAAGTTAACAAAGCTCACCTGCATAAACTCCACCTAGAGTCCCCTGCCTGGAGTGTATCCAGTGGACTTTTAAGGGTGTTGTCCAGGTGCATTGTGGGGATTGTGGTCCCAACCTTTCAAGGACAATCATGGAAATACCAGACCCTTGGATCGTGTTTTGGACACTTTGGACCTTCAAGAGGAACTTCAGGAAGAAGTTCAAAAGAAGTTTGGGAACATTTGGTGAACTTTTGTGAAAAAGCTCTAGAGGGTGACTAGACTCCTCTCACAGAGAGGCAATCTGGTGAGCCCTCATTGAATCTGACCCACTGGAGGAGGCTGCACGACGTCTGGTGAGAAATCCCCCAGAAACGTTTCTAAGTGTGAAGCTAAAATCTTGACCGGGGCCTCCCGCTTAGTGTATACAACCAGGGCTCCATCATGGTCAGCTTCAAACTTTTACTTTGTCTCAGTCAGAGGTGACGAAATGTCCAGAAGTGGCACAATTGGTTTCTAAGCACTAGAAATGTCTAATCAAGAAAACATCATATCTCTGGGTCTCTACATTGGATTATCTTTGTTTTTGTGTCATTTGAAAGATACAAAAATTTCCTATTTTTATAAATTGGTGTTGGCTTTTTATTGTGTGTTGTGTCTTAATTATTTACTGATTTGGCGTTTTTAAATGCTTTACATACCAGTCTCTGAAGTTAAGCCTGCCTGCTCACAGCCAAGCAACCAAGGGTTGAGCATGGGAATAATTTTCTGAAACCTATTCTGAGCCCTAGACTGTGTTAGTGGCCTTATTGCCAGTGGCAGTTGCATGTTTGCCACTACTAATAACCCAGTTTCCAACAGATACGCAATCACACAGAGGGTGATCACACAATTTCTCTAGGCTGTTTTAAGCCATGGCCCATCCAGATTACTCAAGGCCACACCACATAGAGGCTGCACTGGGACTGACAGAGTATTTAAGGCCATTCTGTCTGCGGCCTTGATTCATTCATCTGTGGCACTTCCCAACTTCTGGGGTTCAACAAGGCCTCATAGGTGCAGCCTGTTAGATATTGGCTTGCACAACCCAGTTTACACTTGCTCCCTCTCTTTGCTTTTGCCCTGTCTCTTGGTTTTGGACATATCGAGACCATATCTTATAGGTCTCTGACAACATCAGCCCTTGACCCACCCCCTTCCTACGTACTTTGTTTAGAAACATCAGTGTGATTTGTGGCAGCAGCAGCATGGCCATCTATCTCTGGTTCTAGTCTGGTTCTTCTTTCGACCCTTCCTCGATTGGCAGGTGGTCCAGCTGCCTGGGGCCAGAAATAAGGTACTACAGAGGTGAAATAGGGATTCCTGTGGGGTGTAAAGGTTTTATCAATTGTTGATACATATTTAATACTTTCCTTGAAAGTTAAAGTTACTTTGCTCACCCATTCTGAGATTCATTGTGTTCTAAGACTACTGGGCCTCCTGTTGTTATCTTTGACTTTATTTATTTTGCAAGAGCAGGGTGCTTAGAGTAAAAGGTCGTGTGGGCTAGAGAAATGTGTGGGATCCTGAGCTGGCCAAATTACTTACTCCACGTGGGCCCAAGTTCACAATTGTGCCGCTATTGTGAACTTGAAAAATCAAGTTGATGCTATTTCAGTGGATCCAATAAAAAGAGGAGAGTGGGCAAAATGGTGAGAAGGGCGAGGATTAATACTCTACCTTCATTATTTCCTTTCGGATGGTGCTGCAGTACCAAGCGTGGTGCTGGACGTCCTATTTTTTAAATTTACACTCAGATTTTGTCATTTAACCAGAAGTAGTAAACTTACTCAAAAGTGTAAATTTCTCAAATGTGTAAGTTACCTATGTGAATCAGGCCCTATATTTTTAAATTCTGACATTCTAAATGTATTTTAAAAATGATTTAAAGCCATCTGGTTCTTGCTGCATGAATATCATTATGTTGCAATAACCACAATCACCTGAATGTCATGACCTTTCCCCTCTCTGGCATAGTCCCTTAATACTGGCAGCAGTGTTCCAAGCAGGGCATAAATGGATCTCTTTGGGAACAGCAACACTGGGCAAAATTGTGCTTGAGGTTCAATTAAAAGTGTGAAAGTGTGAGCCAATAAGCAATCTGGAGAGTAAGATTATTTGATTGTGGGGGGAATTTCCAGACTGTGCATACAGAGAATCAATAAGTAGTCATTAGTAATATGTGATTGCCCATATTGGCACAGTTGGCACAGTTGATAAGACAATTAAGAAAGAAACAATCTTCCTACCATGAATTCAAACTTGGAACACAGCTGCAAGCCTGAGAACAGAACCCCATGGGATGATGATTAGTAGCAGCAGCAGATAATGCAAATGCTGGAAGTGTAACCTTAACCCAAACCCTTGGCGCAAACAAGATTTCATAATGAGTACATAATGAGTACAGAAATGTAAAAGCATTGGTTTTAAATATAGTTGGGCATTGACAGAATTGTGTTTCCTGGTAGCTTCACTGAAGAATTTGGCATTGTTAAGAGATTGTCTAGGAGTTAAAACAATACTTCAAGACATCCTTGTATTGTCTCATATTGTTCTTTAAAAAGATCTGATTCGGTAAGATGTGCCTCTCCTTGTGCATGCTTGGACAGCAACAAGTGATATATGTGAGTGATTCTTGCTCATAGCCATATAGCCTGCACCTGTAATTCCGGAATTGTTGGTTGTGCCAGGATAGCCTCAGTTTTTTTATTGGGAGTAATAAGAACCGGCTGCGAATGATGGATTGTCTAACTGGGTTACGCAATGGCTCCAGTAAATATTCCTGAGCTGTCATGAAGTTTTATGAATCCATAGACTACAGTGAATTCACGTTGCTAGCCAGGTCTTGTCTTGAAAATTATTGAGCCTCCTAAGCATCAAGTCTTGTGTTTTAGGGGCCGATTTAAGGACTGCATGCTGAAGGTCATTTTCCCAGATTTAATGAACCTCTTAGCAAAAGTCAGGAGATACTTGACCCATAGCAGAATAGTCCCAATTAAAACATTTAGTATTTCTGGCTTTGTTTTTTTAACCAGGGATCAATATGCTAAAAGGTTTGCCTCACAGGCCAGGTCTTGCCGAACTAAGCCAAATTCCAGTTTAATTTGTGAGCAGGAACAGCTTTTAGGAAGCTGAAACATCTTTCGAATTTTTGATACCCTCCAGTTAAGTATGCGCTATATGAAACTCACAAATGAATAAATAAATACATATTTCACTGTATAAGGTCTAAGGTGGGGATCAAAATGAACTGGAAAACACAGATGACCATAGGCGTTTGAAGGAATTCGTTTTTCTCTGGTTACATTCAAGACTGACTTTGCAGAGGGCTGTAGTAGCTTTACATTTAGCCTACAAAGAGCATATGCTACTGAAGTTCTTTGTGACTCAGCTTCACCAGCTGGTATCTTGGTGAGCCTTTCTCGGGGAGCCTGATGCCCAAGTATTTGTAGTATGCAGAGTATCCAAGTAACCACTCACTGGAATGCCAATGCTTTCTCAGTTTCCAAAAAGCATTACACTAGACTTGGATGGGTTTGCACAGTTGTACATATGCAATTCATTATTTCCTTTACAGACCTATGTATGTATGCCGAGGAGGACAATATCATCTGTATACTGTAAATCTTGTAGATGGTCATTGTTAATTGTTGGGGCAGGGGGGGCGCTAGAGGGCGCACGGCAAGATGGCCGCTCAGTAGAGCAGCTCCTCCGGCCGAGTCAATAATCCGCTCATAATCCTGCCTTCCTGCCCACGGTTGCTGCTCAAAACTACAAAAACAGTGTGGCGAAATATAGCGGGCAGCTTTGGGTGAACCAATTTTGTCGCTACAGGGACATTCAGCGGAGAGAGAGGCTGAAGAGACATTGGGCCCGCACCAGCAACATGGCGGCTTAGGGTGCGCTCTGACCGCGAGGATATGGCGAGCTACAGGCGGCATCTGTCGTGGCCAGCGATCGGCGGAGGAGGAACACGCTGCTACGCTGGTGACCGGTGCGGCCTCGAGGGGTCGGGGCAAGAGTGGCGGATAACCCGGTGCGTGACCCTCCGGCATCGGGGAAGCGATCCTGCTCCCTGCTCTGGCCTAGACGAGACGTGGGTGCGACCTACCGGGGGCAGCGTGGGCTGATCTGCCATCCTGGGCCTTCTTTGAGGCTGCTGTTGAGCTGCTTGGGGCCTGCCCAGCTGACCGGGTGAGTGCCGCAGTGCGGCGAAATCACGTTTGTGACACCCTTGACTGACTCTCTCCACTGGGCCCCCTCTCGCTGATCCGCAGCTATAACGCCCATTGCCTGGAACAGGAGTGCAGTGGCTCTCCAACGGGGATCTTTTCCGCTATTTATTCAGCAACCCGATGATTTAGGCAGTTTACACCAAGCACTCTCTCCTACAGAGCCTTGGGCTCGGCCCTCCAGTGGAATCGTGTCTGCTCGTTCTTTATATAGCTGCAGCGGATCATCTACATTGGGTCGCACAGCACACGAGTCAAGTTAACGTTACATGGGGTTTATCATTGACCGAGACACATCTAGGAGCGAACTTTCTTACGGATCGACGAGCGGAGCTCAGGCCGAAGGGCTTTACTCATGAGGCCACGTGTCCTTCTCCTGTCGCTGGGCCTGCCTGCTGAACGTTACGGGATCGAGCTGCGGGTTGCAGTTCTCGGTGGCAGTCTACGGGCCCCTCAGCAACAGCGATTGTGGTGCGTGCCCTACATTTGCTGACATCCACTTTGCTTCCATGGCCCACAACTCTACCTCACTGAGACATAGTGCAGTGACTGAGTGTGGAGCTTTGAGTGTCATGTGCAGCCCTGTGCTGGGCTCCTGAATGGTTGCTGCGCCACACTGCATCGAATAACAGGAGTGCCATCATTCACACAGCGCCCGACTGTCTTGTGTGCTCCGCTCTAGCGGTGGACAATGGGAAAAACAGACCGCAGTCAACCGCGGCTCACCTTTGAGCCACGCCGCACAGGCAAGGCATCTCAACAGCCAGCCTCTGATTCAGAGGCTGATACGCCCAGTGATCATCTGACAAACATTGACAAAATGTTACTTGCGGTGCAAGCCAGTTTACAATCCATCGATGGGAAAATTGATAATTTGAAACTACGAATGGATCATTTGTCTACAAAGCTAGACAAGCATGCGCTGCATCTGGGGAAGGCAGAAGTGCGCATCTCTGATGCGGAAGATGGCCTCCAGCAAGTGACCTCCAAGGCATTGTCGATGGAAAAAGTGCTGGCTGTGATTCAAGCCTGAAATGAGGATTTGGAGGCCTGGTCCAGACATAACAACGTGTGCATCACTGGCCTGCCAGAATCTATAAACACAGGCCGTCTAGAGACTTATGTAGAAAAGCTCCTTCAAGCAATATTCGGAGCGGAGCACCTGTCTCAGGTCTTAATAGTGGAGAGGGCCCATCGATCTTTGGCTGTTCGACCCCCCCCAGGTGCTCCTCTGCACCCTATCATAGTAGCACGTCTATTGAATTACAGGGACAGGGACGCTATCCTCCGTATGGCTCGAGAAAAAGGTACCATCACTCATGAGGGTAACACTCTTGCCTTTTATCCGGATTTTACTGCAGCCGTTCAGGAGGCACGAAGAGAATACCAACTTGTCAAAAAACTCCTCATATCGGAACAGATCCCTTATGCGATGCTCTATCCAGCGCGGCTGAGCATTGAAGTCGATGGGAAGCCTAAAATATTCACCACCCCAAGTCGGCAATGGACTTTGCCAAGACTCTCAAATGCCACAGCCGGGACTCATCTAGCATGGCAGACGACGACTGTGGAGGTTCTGGCGCAGCGACAGCCGATCACTAAAGTAGCTAGGTGAATGTGAACTTTGGACATTCGCACACTTCTGTGCTGCGCTGAACTCCGGATGTTTTTATTTCTTTTCTTTTTCTGTTTGCCTGTTATTTGGAGGGCCGTTGCATGTGTGGAACGGACTACCTGCACGGGCCTGAACTATTCAGATAAGATTTCCGCTATTACTTAAATTCACATTTTTCACTGTTTTTTGGGCGACCTTTGGACCAATTTATGGCATTACATTGAACGGGCGGGAATGTCCTTATTTTTGCTCGGCCACCTCCTATTGTATCGGGAGGGGATGTGTGCTCCAGTGTTCCCCATATGGGTGTTCCCCATCACTGTTTGCTTCCCTGGTGTTGCACTGGGGTTTTTTCTGGGGAGGTTCGGGATGGCTTTGGCATGTTGGGGACACTAAAGTGGGTGGGGGGTGATGGTGGGAGGGTGGGATTGGGGTGGTTCACTCATTTGGCTAATTGTACTTTAGAAGATGTGAGATGTACATGTTTAGTATCAGGCACTCAAGTTGAAACACGCTCGATGTATAACCTGTTTAGGTTCACCATCCAGATGACAGATTGATTACCTGTCTCACATGGAACGTATGGGGGCTTAACTCGCCCCAAAAAATCCACCAGGTCTTAGCGTATCTGGATCGCCATGAGGTGAAAATCGCCCTTATAGAGGAAACACATTTAACAAAGCAGTCTGAGGTACACATTGGGGCACAGTGGGCCGGTTATCGCCTAGCCTCCTTCTTCTCCTCTTATGCCTGAGGGGTGATCACGCTTATCAAGACAAGTCTTCCCTTCACCATGATTAATTCTTGTGTTGATGATGCTGGGCAGTATGCTATAGTTCATGGGAAACTATTGGGCATCCTAATTACCATTGTAAACACCTATGGTCCACATACGGATGACCCTGCCCTATTCGAACGTATCATTTCCACCCTGCAGGACTATCCTGAGGCGGTGAGTTTGACATGCATTTAGATCCGACCATAGATAAATCGAGTGCCAGGGGGGGTCAGTCGCCCGGGGCGGCCCGGGTCATCAATGAAGGGATGACCGAATTAGGATTGCTCGATGTGTGGTGTCACCGAAATGCAGAGAAATTGGAGGGCACACACGTCTCCACTGCACATGGCAGCTGGTCTCGGCTAGATTACTGGCTATTGAGCGAGAGTGCAGGGGGATGAGTGTCCGGGATAGAAGGGTTGCCTCGAACACTCTCTGATCACAATCCTGTCCGAATGGATTTGTCCTTCCTGCGGACCACCTGCCGCTCCGTCACGTGGCGCTTTCGTCCGGAGGCGCTACTAGACACATTATATGTTACAACAATTGTGAGGCAATTGTGCAATATTTTGATAGCAACTAAGGCTCAATCGATAGCGCTATGACCCTCTGGGAGGCATTTAAGGCCACCATTCGAGGCATCTGCATTAGCACATCTGCTGGCATAGTACGAGACCTGCAAGGACAGTTGGCCAAGGTGGAAGCCACTTTGCAGAATCTCGAGCGTGACTATGAGTGTTCGCCTTGCGATCGGAAATTGGCAACCATTAAAGAATCCATTTTAGAATATAATAAGCTTGCAGAGGAGGAAACCAGGTACATCTCTAGACGCTATGTAGCCCATGAATATGGGGAGGGTGGTCGTCTGGGACACCATCTAGCTACTAAAATTAAAGCTCGCGCAGACAGACACATTATTTCCAAGATCCCTGACGAGACTGGCCAGGACTATTACACCACTCCGGATATTGTGACACAGTTTAGGAACACATATGTGGCATTATACACCACGCAGGGTAGGGCTGACACCAATGAACTGGATGCGTACCTATCAGATGTGGCCATTGCGTGGATTTCAGACGGACAGAGGGAGTTCCTAAGTCAACCAATCACAGAGGAAGATATACGTGTGGCGATTAAAACTCTTCCAAACAAGAAAGCCCCAGGGCCAGATGGATTTCCCTGTGATTTTTATAAAGAATACGCTGAGGAACTAACCCCACATCTATTGGAAATGTATGCTGAAGCCTATGAATCCGGTGTATTACCCTCGACTCTCGACTCGACTCGACTCTTCGTGAAGCTTTAATTATTACCCTACTCTTATAGGCCACTGTCACTTATTAAGAGGGATGCTAAAACACTGGCCAAAATTTTGGCCACCAGGTTACAGCCCCTCATGCCAAACCTGGTCCTCCCGGAACAGTCCGGGTTCGTCCCCACTAGGTCCACCTCTCACAATCTATGCATGCTATTTGCCATGTTTCATATCCTGGATCCCGGGCTACAGGCAGCGGCTGTGATGCTGGATGCAGCCAAAGCCTTTGACTCCATTGAATGGGGGTATCTATTCTATGTTTTGTAACAAATGGGGTTTCCTCCTAGCTTTATTAATTGGGTGCCCCTACTGTACACTAACCCTGGGGCTCATATCCGCGTGGAGGGCTGCACCTCGGACCCTATACAAATCACCAGAGGGACCAGGCAGGGGTGTCCCCTCTCTCCACTCCTATTTGCATTAACATTGGAACCGCTAGCTTGCATTATCAGACAATGACACAGGGTCTCAGTCCTCCGGTTTGTTCATCGCCCAGTAAGCAACTCACTCTATGTGGATAACATGCTACTTTTTACAAGGGAACTGCACACTTTTATGGCACCGGTCCTACGTGAATATATTCAGTTTGGCTTATTCTCTGGTCAACACATTAACTGGGCCAAGTCGGTGGTGGTGCTGCTGACGGAGAGCACCTTGCCTCATGAGCTTGAATTCCCACTTGTGTGGTCGGCGGACCCTGTAAAATACCTGAGGGTGTGGGTTCATCGGGATCCCTAAATAGTTATCCGCGAGAACTATGGCACTGCATATACGACATTGGAACAACAGGTAGATAGATGGGTGAAACTCCCGTTGTCACTAGCCGATCGTATAGCCCTCATCAAGATGGTCGTGCTGCCCAAACTTTTATATATTTTTAGCAACATACCAATCCCACTAACTCAAAAACAATGTAAAACTGTGCGCTCTCTGCTACTCTGATTATTCTGGGGGGGTAAGCAAGCCCGCGTGAGCTGGGAGACACTCACCTTGGACTACAAAAATGGGGACTTTAGTGTGCCTGATCTATATTTATATTATTTATGTGCTCATGCACATTATGCGCACTATTGGTTTGGCTCTCATGATTTTATTCCACACATAGCAGTGGAGGACGGTGACGCACATCCCATTCCCTTGAGCTCCATCTTAACCCATACCCACAGACATACGCCCGTACTGAAATACTATTGATTCCACCACAGCGGCCTGGAAGGCGCTAGGCCGTCTGGCTGGGAAACTACCTCTTTATTACCCTCTGTTGCCACTTGCTTTTCACTCGGACCTGTTGGTCACACATGAAGTGGGGGATATGCAGACTGTGAAGCTAGCAGGGAATGCTCGAATGCTGGATTTGTATCCCAATGGCACTTTCTTGACAGACGATGATCTTAGTTACATACAGAACAAAACGTCCCTATTTATATTCCTCTTTCATAGATTAAGAAAAGCGATGCAGGCACACTATCACACTTTCCCTGCAGAGCCCCCAACACTGCAGACATTACATACACTGCTCCTCAGTCCGACGCGCCATAGACTCATCACCAAGCTCTACCAAGCTGCTAGGGCCGAGAAGCTCCCGCCACATAATAGGAGTTTAGAGAAATGGAACACATATTTGAATCCACAACTAACGCAGCAGGATTGGGAACACTGTTGTCAGTTGACCAGCGCCCTGACATGTAATGGCAACCTCAGAATAATTCATTTCAAGTACATTCATCAGGCTTATTACACCCCACATAAGCTATTCAAATATGGGCTTAGAGATACTGATGCATGCAAACGTTGCGAAACTATGGGTGCCGACTTCTGGCATCTAGCCTGGATATGTAAGGGGGTTGCAGCGTTCTGAACTGATGTGATCTGTAAATTGTCCAACATGCTTAACATTGACCTGCAGTGTTCCCCACACGTGTGTTTGTTGGGCTTGGTGCCATTCCTAAAGGGTGTGGTAGGGAAATTTGTGAGAGTGGCTCTACTCCTGGCTAAGAGACGAGTGGTAATGACATGGGAGAGCACGGCTAGGCTTTCGACTGCACAATGGCTTAGAAATCTAGTATATTGCCGTGACACTTTAGTAGTATATGCGGAGGAACTACCTGCCTCCTCTAGACCTATTGATATTTGGGAGCCCCTTTACAATACCTGCGATCTGTGGAGCAGAACAAGTCCCCCGAAAATGTGGAACAGTAAGCCTGGTTTTCCTTTGCTCATATGTGTGATGCCTCACTATGCTGTAAAGTTCAGATATCTATCACTGATGACAGCTATGTACAAAATGGCCACGGGTTGTTATGATGTTCTTCAAATACATGTGCTTTTTGACGCTGTTCCTGTATATTGCATATGTTCTAATAAACTTTAATAAAAAAAATGTTGGGGCAAACGATGTTGTCTTCCCAAGGAATGCAGGTCTGCAGTGTAGATGTTGAATAAGAGGGGGCAAGGATACACCCCTGTTTCAAGCCCATGTTGGGGTAGATTTTCTTTGAAATGTTTAGTCCTTTTCCAACCTTGATTCGAACTCAGGTATTGGTATACATAGAAATTATGGCTTGAAGAAACTTGTGCGAAATGCCCCAACCTGCCTACTTCTTCCACAGTATATGCTGATCAACCTTGGCAAAGGCAGCTGTATAGTCAATAAAGCAAGCAAATAGTGGAGGGCCTTTAGAGTTTATAGCTCAGAGAGCCATGTAAGACACTGTCATTAAGATATCTATGGTGCTGCAGTTTGGTCTAAATCCTGTTTGAAAAGAAGTGATGATGTCCTTGTTAGTTGACCAAGTTTTGAGTTCCTCAAGTAGAATATTCACATAAGCCTTGCCCTCAACATCTAGCTGTGCAATTTGATGGTAATTGGAGGAATCTGTTCTACTGCCCTTGTTTTTATACAGTTGGCATCAGATTGACCCACACCAGGAATCCACAACATCACTTGTTAGAAATGAGGCCCTGAACAGAGGAGTTATCCAGGGCTCCCAGTAATCTTTATCAGATTTAAATACAGGTGATGATATACTGTTTACACCTAGGTCCCCTCTAGATCTTAATCTGTTTAGTACTTCGATTGTTGTTTTTGAATTAAAGATGCAGTCACCAGATTTTGAGCCTTCCTTTAGGTGGTTTTGAAGTGTAACACATCTTTTGATAAAGGCATGATCATCATAGTAGAGCTTCAAAGTAAAGTCCTCCTAAATGTCTAGGACTTTCTTGCTATGGATGATCCTTCCTGTGAAAGTCATTGACAATTTTCCAAAACTGCGTACTGTACTTAGTTTTTAAGTAGTTATGGATTGTAAGCCATTAAAAGTCAGTGTATTGTATTTTCTTCTCCCATAGCTTTCTTTTGTATTCTTGTTCGAGTTTTTGCAACTTTCCTACCAATGAGGGGTCGGGTATCCCATGTCTTAAACTATTCGACTTTAGTCACTTTGCCATGTAATTCCCCACTGACGCAGCTGCCCTCCATAGCTTCCCCTACATATGACATATTTTTACTTAGACCGGGTCAGTGTTCCTTAGTGGGCAATATGTCTGTTGCTTTCCTCTTCTGCCTTTACCCTCTTTGTGTGTGACACATGCGGACAGGCAGGCAACCCTACCCATTTTACAGCATTGATTGTGACCCGAAAAACCTAATACGGCCCTGTCCACCTGAACTGCAGACAGATTTTTCATGTGTGGTTCTTCACAAGGATCTAGTCCTCGGGCTCCAAACTGTGCTATATGGCAGTTTAAGGGACTGGGGCAGCTTGCTGGACCTGGCGAATATATAGCACACCAAGTCATATAGTTGTTTACAATAGTTCAAGACCATGTAATCAGATAGCAAAATGAATGCAGCAGCAGGAATACCAGACACTTTCATCAGCCTATCATGAGATTCTCAAGGGGACCCAGTCTATTATTTCTGTTTGGAGTGCAGTGCATTCTCATGAGCAATAGAGGAAGACCATCAGGCTATTTCAAGGCAGGAGATGCACATACATTAGCCAAGTTGTTCTTAATCACTCAGTTCACTTTCTCCACTAGGCCAGAGGATCGAGGATGATAGGCATAATGTAGTGGTCCCATGGAACAACTTTGTAAAGTTTGGGCCATTAGAGAAAAGCTTGGTATCCACTGTCAACAATAACCTACAATTCCAAAAACCACTTCTTACATCTGATATCCTCTCCTGAGACACCGTCCATATTCCTTTCTCTAATTTTTGCCCCAAATAAACAATTTTCTTCAGGTAGTACTATAACTTTGAGAGGGACACTATGCACCCACCCCAGGCCAATTGGTAGAGAAGGCATTCAACAAATGTATTATACCAGCACATACACATATCTTAGGTGCAAGAATTCCAAATCCTTACGAAGAGCCTGGGAAAAGATGGTGGCTGATTTGTCATAGCCTTGAGGAATCCTTACCAACAGAACATTGTTGTTTTAAATCTGAAACCAAGTAAATATTGACTGTCCTCATGCTAATGGATATGGAAAAAATGCTTAACTTGAATTGACAACCATAAAATACTATACTGTAACAGGGAACTGGGACAGGCTGGCAGTTGGATTTGGGACTGTAGAAAAAGTCTATAGTGCTAAATCCTGGACCATTTTCCAAGGAACCTCATCCTCTTTTTGAATGGGTAGAAGGGAGGTATTGCAGGGGCCTGCCACTATCCTTTAATTATTGTTTGGCTGCAGTAGGTCTTGTTTCACAGGCTCAATTCCTACTTCAGCTTCTGGAGACAGTTTACACTGGGGAATTCTGGGCAATATCACAGCATCTTTCAATTTTGCCCACACTGTTCTATCTCCCTTCACTGCCCCAAGATTTTCTCATAAAGTGCTTCACAAATCTTCAGGAATCTCACATGACTCAAGAGAGAAGATTTCTCACTTTCAATAGAGACGTCACTGTAAAACATGCATCATGGTCTTCTGTCTGTACGAATACACCTTGAGAGATACAATACAATATACAATTCAATTTACATAGTAGATCCCGCCCCACAGATGTACAGGGCATATACAACTGATCAAATATTCATATTGTTCTGTAATAGGGCCTATAGTTACAGGGACATGGGTGGAAACTGAATGTTGATGACTGAATTTGAAGTGCCAACATTTTGCACCATTTTTCCCAAGGGGGGTAGTTGGGGAACTTCTGTTGGTCTCAAAGTAGATTGAGTAGGTCCAGTATCAATTAGGAAATTCACAAGGTGTCCATTTACCTTATCATGTACTTAAAGACATTCCTGATCAAACAAAAACATAGGAGCCGACAAGCAGTTATTCCCTCCCGGGCAGCCCTATTGTGAGGTGGCATCATGGTCTGGGAAGGATTTGGCAGATAGAACTGAGGTGGTGGCACAACTGAGAGGGCAGGAGCAGTAGGTTGAGCTGAGGCAGGTGACATTCCAAAAGAAGCGGGCTGGATATGCAGTACTCCTCCTAGCACCCTGCCATTTCTTAACTTGGGACTCTCATTCTTCCAGTGTCCAAACTTCTGCATTTAGAGCAAGCATTTTATTGATTTTCTATGTCACCCTGCCCCTATCCTCTGCCCCATCAACTCCTCCTCCCATCCCTCTTGATAGTCCCTGCACCCCTGTGACATTTGGAGCCGGAGTATCCTTGTTGGAAAACTTCAGTTTGTTACATTCTCAGTTTATCCTTGTCTTTCTTTTGTTTTAAATAAAGATATCCACTACAATAACACACAAAAGGTAACATTTCTTCAATTTTCTTAGCATGCCAACAAACCACTGTTGTATGTGGGTACTAATATTGGGCCGCAAACACAGTACATAGGCTGATGCTATTGCAGCACTAGGTAGCATCTTCTATTCTATTATAGTGTTTGTACACAAGCAGCAATCTCTCATAATTAGCATGTGAACTTTCATCTTTGGTATGCGTGGTCTACATAATGTTAGGCCAATGTACACATACTGGTACTTTTTCCGTGATGTACCCTATTACCTCCTTGTACTTGTTTATCAGCTGTGACGAAGGCTGATAGTTTGGAGCTACCTGTGTAGGCTCCACCTCCGGCCATTACACTACCACTGTGGAAGTGTTCCACAGATCCTAAGGTACAACAATTGAAAACAAAACATCCAAATCCAGCCACAACCCTTTTGACAATGTCACTATTCTACTTTGTGCACCACCTCTCAGGAGCTTCCTGAAGATTCAGAAAGTGCTTAGTGAAAGACCACAGTTCATATCTGGTCCAGGTCACATGAACATACACTGGTTGCCCATCTTGTCCCAGAATCTCCCTTAGTGGTTATTTCAGTTCCACTTTAGTGAGCAGTTTCACCTTTGGAACATCAATCACTCTTATCCCCTGATGGCATTGCCTGATCTTCAGGCATTCTGTACTACACTGTTTCTTCAATACTTCAATATCTTCCTATTTCCTTATCTTTTCTACAAAATACACAATCTGAATCATCACCAAACTTTCATACTTCAATTCCACTTCATTCCAATTCAGTGGCATACATATTATTTTCTTCCGCCAATCCAATCTAATTTTGCCCGGCACTCTAACAACTTTGTGGTAAACTGCCCTTGCTTGTACACTTGCTTGTACTATCAATTTGAAAAGTTCATTTCTGCTCAAACCATCCCATGCCAGCCCCCATTTTTGCTGTTTAATGTAAATCTCTAGGGTTTTTACTTTCTCTACTGGTAACTTTCCAAGTTGTTTCCTGAGCATATACAAAGGAGGTAGACAAACATTGAACAAATCTTCCACAAGACAATTGTCATCATCATCCGATCCTGACAGGGCTAAAGGAACCACAAGGGAGGGGTACAGCCCAATCTCATACTCAACGTTCTCGCACCAATATTCTTTCCACTTCTGTAACACCTCTTTTCTTATACTATTTAACTCCAAACAAATCTGCCCATTTACTTTACTCTCATTCACTTTGTCCATCACTCGCTGCCCCATTTATTAAGTGCCTCCACCTCCACAGGTTGGGAAGTTTCTTTTGCTCATTCTCACACTTCCTAAATTATTCAAATAATTAATTTTCAAAGAACTATTTTCAGGAAATTACAGATTTGAATCTCTTTTTGCAAGCTTGTGCTATTCTTTCAACCACAAACATGTATGCATTCCAAACGTTATCAACATTTAATGAGCCAGCTTTCCTCTGGGGGCGGAGTGGTGGCTGTGCCTTGTTTAACTCACTTTTCTTGTTAGACTTACCCACGGCTTCAAATGATAATCCTACAGCTCATTCACCTCCACGTCTCACAAGGGGAATTTCCCAATGTCACAGCTCTTTTCTCCATTTGAGTATAAGTACTGGGTCTCTGACCCCACCAAATCAGACACTTCTGGACCTGCAACTGGACTTTGTCAGAAGACCCTCTGTGCTGCATCAAGGACGGACACCCTGCTGGACTGCTCAATCAATCAGGGAATTGTAAGCGCGCTACTCACCCGTGAGGGTCTCAAGGCACTGAGGGGGGGTCCGCAGATCTGGTTAGCCGAAGAGCCAGGTCTTGAGGGTCTTCCTGAAGGTGTTCAGGGAGGGGGCGCATCTGATGCCTGCTGTAACTCGTTCCAGGTCTTGGCTGAAATGTGAGAGAAGGATCTTCCGCCTGCTCTGGCTCTGTGGATGCGCGGGGTTTCAGCCAGTGCGAGGTTGGAAGATTGGAGGTTTCTTTTGGGTACGTGGAAGTTGATTCTGTCGTTGAGGTATTTGGGTCCGTTGTTGTGTAGGCATTTGTAGGCGTGAGTGAGGATTTTGAAAGTGACTCTTTTCTCCACGGGAGCCAGTGGAGACTTCGTAGGTGTTGGCTGATGTGTTCGTGTCGGGGGATGCTGAGGACGAGCCTGGCGGCGGTGTTCTGTATTGTCTGGAGTTTGCGGAGTAGGGACTTGTTGATGCCGCCATAGAGTGCATTTCCATAGTCCAGCCTGCTGGTGATGAGTGCGTGGGTGACTGTCTTCCTTGACTCAGGGGGGATCCACTTGAAGGTCTTGCAGAGGATGCGGACGTTGTTGAAGCAGCTGGAGGTGACAGCGTTGACCTGTCGGTTCATGGTGAGTGATGAGTCGAGTACGATGCGGAGGTTCTTGGGGTGGTCTGAGGGGGTAGGTGGGCTTCCGAGGGTGGTCGGCCACCAGGTGCTGTCCCATGCAGAAGGGGTGGTACCGAGGATCAGGACTTCTGTCTTCTCAGCGTTGAGCTTCAGGCAGCTGTTGGTCATCCAGACTGCAACGTCTTGCATTCCTTTCTGGAAGTTGAGTTTGGCAGTGGTGGGGTCTTTGGTGAGGGAGAGGATGAGCTGGGTGTCGTTGGCGTAGGATACGATGTTGAGGCTGTGTTGTCGGACGATGGCTGCGAGGGGGGCCATGTAGATGTTGAAGAGGGTGGGGCTAAGTGAGGAACCCTGTAGGACTCTGCATGTGATTTTCATGGGGTCGGAGAGGAAGGGTGGGAGTTTGATCCTTTGGCTTCTTCCGGTGAGGAATGATCGGATCCAGTCCAGGGCTGTTCCTTGTATGCCTGCGTCGTGTAGTCTGGCGACTAGTGTGCGGTGAGAGACGGTGTCGAAGGCCGCTGATAGGTCGAGTAGGATGAGGGCTGCGGAGTGGCCTTGGTCCAGGAGGGTGCGGATGACGTCTGTGGCGGTGAGTAGGGCGGTGTCTGTGCTGTGCTGTGCTTCTGAATCTGGATTGGGACGGGTCGAGGACGGCGTTCTTTTCAATGAATCATGTCAGTTTCCTGTTGACTGTTTTCTCAGCAATTTTGGCTGCGAAGGGGAGGAGCGAGATGGGCCGATAGTTCTTGAGGTCGGTGGGGTCAGCTGTGGGCTTCTTGAGCAGGGGTCTGACTTCTGCGTGCTTCCAGTCATCTGGGAAGGTGCCTGTTTTGAAGGTGGTGTTGATGGTGCGTTGTAGTTCGGGTGCGATGGTGGCCGCGGCTCTGTGGTAGATGTGAGGGGGGAAGTGGTCAGTGGGGGCCCCCAAGTGGATGCTTTTCATGGTTGAGGAGGTGTCTTCGGCCGTGATCGGTGTCCACCAAAAGGCCTGCTTTTCTCATGTGGTGCCCTTCTGCCTGCTGCTCTGTGACTTTGCTGAGGAGAGCTGGACTATGTCTTGCACTGAGGTGATCTCCAACGGCTTGTTGGCCTGCCTCCTGTTGCTTTAGACTCAGGGATATCAAGGTCTCTACACCTGTGCCTGGATACTTGCATCAAAAAAATAGATGCATCTCCAGCTTGTGTGTAGCAGAACTGGTGCATCGACACAGTTGCAGGAGTAGAATCTGCGCATCAGGCTCGGGAACAACGCATTGCCTTGAGAGCCCCAATGCATCGGAAGTGCACATTGCCACAGCAGCACTGTAAAGATATCGACACATACTTTACCTGTGCATCTCACTTTGGACCCAAACGCATCTTGATGCTTCATCTACGGAACTGACTTATTGTCACCACTGCTTGAAGAAAATCAGCGCATCACCCCGACATCGATGCATCGCTCGTCTGCACACCGCATCTCGCTGTTGCAACCAGGATCAAAGTACTCTGCTCATTTGGCCTGCGTGGATCTTGGCCCCAACCTGGTCAGCCTGAACTGTTGACTTTGCCCCAGTCCAGTGCGACCAGATAAGCCTCATATGCGCCTATTGCTTCTAAGCTATAGAAAAGCTTTTGTTCTTTAAAAAATTATATCTCAACTTCTACTTATTGTTTTTTTTGGCCTTGATATATTAATAAAATTATTGTATAGTATTCTAAACCTATGTGGAGTCTTTATGTGGTGTTTTCATTGTGTTACTGTGTGCCTGTGTGTGTGTGTTGCTCAAATACTTTACACATTGCCTCTTTAGATAAGCCTGACTGCTCTGTCCCAAGCTACCAGAGATTGAGCACAAGTTATCTTTAAGTGTGTATCTAGCTTGCCCTGACTAGAGTGGTGGTCCCTACTTGGACAAGGTGTATACCTCTTCCAACTGGAGACCCCATTTCTAACAGTGAGCCTTGGTAAGGAGGAGGTTCTCATTCAAACCTGCCACCTACCTCTATCTGAAACTCAAACCTAAAGAGCCTGTCCCTTTGGTGAACTCATTCATACACCTGAAACAGAGCAAGCCCCTTCTCTTAGACTCATGACTACATCTGGAGGAGAACCAACCCCTCCTTTTATTCTTTACTCTTTACTCATTCAATGATGATTGGAAAGGGACACATTGGCATACCTTTTTCCTCTCACAGGTAACCTGACTGCAGTCTATTAGTCTGCTAACCATCACCCGCTGCCCCCACCCTTTTCCTGCATCGCTCTCCAAAAATTACTAGGGTTACTCACGTGTCACCTACTAATACAGCCATCTAGAGGCAATGAGTAGAGATCTGAAATTTAGGGGAATATCCCTCCATTTAATGTGACTTCTGTGATTGTCGGGATCATTGTGATTTGGCTACCATTTATTCTACAATCTGATCATAAGTGTAGCTGAAGTGTTAATGATTTTCCAACAGAATTGTGATAGCGTGATCCAATAAACAATCTGAGGTAGAAAATTCTTGGAGTGTGAAGTGTTTTATTCCAGCTGAACAGACATCCTAACCCAGCCGCACCTACCACATGGCTCACAATTCATCACTAAGCATGGGTAGAAACACCCTCATGAAGCAATGAGAATTTCGAGACAATGCATATAGAGAAACAATACACAGTCATATGTGATAGCTCATCATGGCAAAGATGATAAGTCTAACATTGAAGAAACAGAACACTGTGTGCATGCTTGCTCCCTAATAAAGTTCACAACACAGGGAATGTACGCTCTCTAAAATGTAATTTTTTAATTTCTAATATTAAACCTGCAGTGTGCTCATGCACTCTAGTGGTGCAGACATATGATCTAAACAAGATGGAGTCAGCCAGGTTTCTTAAAATGTGACCTAGATGTTCAAACAAGCACATGCTGAGCTCCATGCTTCTTTCAACATACCCATGCAGACATTCATTTATGAGTACCTAGAAATCATAATCTGAAACATTTATTTTGGAATTTGATGGGCCGAGCAAACAGCTTGGGGATTTTGATTTGCAAAGTAGGTTTTCAGCTCAGGCTAAAACTTTTCTGATGCAGCCCTGACAAAACGAAGAGGCTGATTACGATGGCGGACTGTCTTCAGTCCGTCCGCCATCCTTTCATATTTGGGACCACCCGCCTACAAGGCAGCAGTCCCATATACCGTATTACGATGCAACTGCATCACGGTGGTCGCATTCCCTATATTTTGTATTGCAGCGGGGATGCGGTCAGCAGCACCCGCCGCAATACAAAAAATAGGGTGTTGATATATCCCTGCATTACGTGGCAGGCACCATGAGGTGCCTGCCACACGGTACAGGGTTATGTATGGGGGGAACATGGATGCCCCCAGGGCCCATGTCCCAGGCCCAGGGGGGACAGAGAGACCGCTTTGTGCCCCCAAATCCGTTTCCGCCAGCTGTTTCGTGGTGGGTTGACAGCCTCAGAACGACCAAAGGAAAGGGATATTGTAATCCCTACGGCGGTGCCTGACAGGCACTGCCACCATTCAGGGACTACAGGGAGGTCCGACGGGCAGTCAGATCACATCTGCACGTTGGGACCGTGGAGGTCGGTCTTTCTGACCGCCACACATCCACCCACCATTGTAATCTGGCAAGCGGACATCCCTATTACGATGACGGAGGGACCACCACCGACGGCCTGTCGCTCTTGGTCCCTCCACCATCGTAATGAGGCCCTATATTTTGAGATTTACTAAGCCATGCAAAGACACATTTCTGTGGCTTTGCGTGGCCTAAAAAAAAATGAACACAGTGTATAATGATGGCTTGCACTACTTTGCAGCAAAGAGGTGTTCCATGAATGGATCATGGGTGTTCCCGTGCATCCTTCCATGGATTTTGACTCCATTTCAGGTTTAATAAAGTAAGTAATCCTGGGTTTGAGGCAAAATGGTGCACCTACCCAGCCTTGGTATAACGAGGAGAAATATCTTTATTTCTCCTTATTACTTCCTCTCTCAGTGTCTGCTGAATTCTGCAGCACACATACAAAGAAGAATGCACGTCTATAGAATATTTTTGTGCAGGAATGAGTCCCTTTCTAAAAAAAGAAAAAATCCTGCCCACAATGCAGGCATGCTTGTACCATGTTGCAATGGTGCCTGCTTTGGCTCTAGGTAGCCACAAGTGCGCCTGCGTAGAGAGAGAGCTGAACAGCATCTTATCTTTGCAAATATGTCACAGCTGAGCTCTCTTCCCTTCATGCAATGAAGCGCAGCATCTTGCCTTGCTGCATTGTGTTGTGTGAAAGATGCATAAATCTTCCCTCCTATGTATTTAGCTCTGCAACTCCCGGGGAAGATATCTTGGCAGAAGCTGGGCAAAATGAGGTGGTACAGAACTGGCCTATGAGGAAGTAGAGATTCAGCAGCTGATGGTCGAGATGCACTCCATAATAAAGAGGTAAATGCGGATCTCAATATTTTGGCTACACTACAATCGTTGGTAATTCCAAGAAGTTAACCATTATTTTATGTAGTGGGTGCATTATTACTGAGCGGCATGGAAACATACGATGATGGAATGTCCTAGATCTGCCAACGTCTGGGACAGGATAGGGGCTTTCTTAAAGCAAGAGGTGAAAGAGGAAATTGAATTTATAAATTATAATGTCACTTTTAGGTATACATTCATATAATGCACCATGTCGGAAAAGGCAGGATCATTTATTCTTTCTGACAGCCTCGCGTCTTCTTTCCATAAAGGTAAAATCCAATCCAACCACTTTTGAAAAATCGGTGCTAGATATTCAAAGCCCTGAGCTCGAGCCTGCTAGACATTATGAATAAACGTATGAGGAAAGAGTCTGCTCAGTTTTGTGAATTGTCTTGACCACTTAGCAAACAGCTGTTCATGTGATCAAATTAGCTTTATAAAGCTTTGTGAGAGACCCACTTGACAATTGCTAAATCATTTCCTTAGCCGTTAGAATAACAGTCCTAACTAATGGTCAATGTTTATTGTGAGTGTTGTGTTATTGAATTTTCATGCAAAAAATGCTAAGCCTGTTGCCATTTGCAATATCTACTATTCATTCCATCATGTTGGACTCCAATCTGTGTCTATTATGATTAAATAAATAGAAAAATTAAAGGACAAATATGACCAAAAAAATACAGAGGGCAAGGAGTGGAAGTTTGAAACCATAAAGAAAAACAAGAAGTGGAGGGGAGAAGTAGGAGGATTACGGACGATGCAATAGAAAACAAGAAAAGTGACTAAGGAGAAAATGTGAGAAAAAAATAGACACATGATAGGAGAAAGCAAGAAAGTACAGCAAGGCAAAATAAAAATATATATATGAAGGAATAATATAGAGAACATGCAATAAACCCAAGTGCAAATAGGGGAGAGCATTACAGACAAAAGACAAGCAATCAGAGCAAATTTTAGAAATCCGAAGAGGGAAAGGACAAAAGATTAGGGCAAGTATGCAGTCGAAGAGCCAAAAATGTCATATCAGTTAAGGTGCAATGTTGAATATTTTGGTGTTTTTTGTTTTAACTTTGTTGTTTATTGTAAGGTACTAAATTAAGTGGTTGATACAACGGGCTTTAGCTGTAATCTTGCTGTGTCTGTTTGTTAGAAATGGAGGTCTCTAGTTGGCAGAGGTAGGTAACTTTGTCCAAATAGGGACCCTTGCTTCCGGTCAGGGTAAGGGGGATACACACTTTAGATACCCCTGCTCACTCCCTAGGTAGCTTGGCACAAGAAGACAGGCCTATCCCAAAGGCAATGTGTGAAATATTTGTACTCAAAACACACAGTAATACAGTGTTAACACCACAAATGAACACCACACCAGTTTAGAAAAATAAAGTATCTTTATTTAAACTCAACAAGACCAAAACGAAAAAAATCCAACATACATGTAATAAGAATATGACTTTTAAAGGTTTCACACAACCCATAGAAAACTAAGGATGCGTGATTTCTCTCAAAGTACCTGTAGTTGCGACAAAATCCACAAGGCCAAACAGTCGCAGTGATGGGAAGCGTCGAAAAACAAAGTGATGAGTCAGTTCCTGAGACCTTGAGGAGGCGATGCGACAGTAATGCTGCACGCAGGAGAAGTGATGTGTCAAATCTGGTCTGTAAGGGGAAGTGATGCGTCGATTCCGAGACAGTTCTGGTCCGCGGGTGATGCGTCAGGAAAACTTACCGCACAGGTACGATGCGTGCAAATCGGGATGCATCAGCGATCGATGCGACGGCACCGAGCGGCGCTGTGTCGGTTTCTTCAGCCGCGATCCCTTGATGCGTCGGTTCTTGCAGCGGCAAAAGGCGCTGCGTCTGTTTTGACAGCAGAGCGCCGATGCCTGGAGATTCTTCTCACACCGCGGTGCTGCATAGGGAAAACTGCCGCAAGAAGAGCAATGCGTCGATTTTCTTGTAGTTGCGTTGCTTTTTCCAGCTCCCAACAGCAGGAACAACCTCCAAAGGCCCAACACAGTCACAGGCACCTCTTGGCAGGTCAGAGCTCCCAGCAAGGAAGTTCAGGTGAGCTGGGGACTAAGGGGCATATTAGCAAGAACGGCGTTAAAATTATCGCCGCTTTAGCGGCAGGAAACTGCCGCTAAAGCGGCGATAATGGGCTTGATAATATGCCCTTGAGAATTCCAATAGAATCCAGGATCACAGCAGAACATGGGCTTCTATTGGTATTTTCAAGGGCATATTATCAAGCCCATTATCGCCGCTTTAGCGGCAGTTTCCTGCCGCTAAAGCGGCAATAAGTTTAACGCCGTTCTTGCTAATATGCCCCTAAGTCTTTGTGTCCCTGACACTTCAGAACAGGAGGCCAGCACACACAGGCCCTTGGAGATCTTCCTCAAGCAGGGGACACAGCACACAGCAAAGTCCTTATCCTTTCCTTCGCAGAATTAGCTACTGCAGGCAAACCCCAGACAGCACACAGCAAAGGGGCAGTACTTCTCCTTCTATTTCTCCAGCTCTTCTCCTTGGCAAAGGTTCCTTTTGGATTCCAGAAATGATCTAAAGTTTAGGGGTTTTAGGTCTAATACTTACACCCCAAATGTCTTTGTTCTCTTTGTGCAAGGGTCTCCGAGCCCAGTCCAAACCAGTTCTGTCCTTACTGGTGCAGTATGACCACAGGGGGTGGAGACAGCATTTTACAAGGGAGACAGGCCCCATTCAGGTGCAGTGAAATCTTCTCCCACTACTCTAAATTTAGCTGAGCCCTATTCAGCTCAGCTCTGAGTCATCCAGGAAGGGCCAGGCACACCTCGACCCCCCAGTGAGGGTCTACAGTGAATGCATATCCCCAGCCACAGTCACTCCAAAACCAGACAGTCAATACACAAACAGGCAGAGGCACACAGAATGGTTGAACAAGAAAATGCCTATATTCCAAAAGTAAACACAAGGAGATGATGGACGGAGCGCTGAAACTTTTCAGACGCTCACCCCGAGTCACAGATGTGGGTTGAATCCATCATCGTTCTTTAGCTCACTTCGCCACCCCAGTTCAGACACAGCTATATGCAAATCAGTCTTGACCCTTTGCCTCATGGGAACAGTCCAGCCCGAACTGCCAAGCCATGTCTTCCCTAGACCGGAAACAAGCCTCCTGGGACCGCTTTGGGGCTAACAGCCCTCATCAGCCAGGCTAGCTTGAAACCGGTCCTAGGATGTTTGTTTCCAATCCAGGGAGGACCTGGCCTGGCAGTTCGGGCTGGACTGTTCCCATTGGGCACAGGGTCAAGACTGATTTGCATATGGCTGGGTTCAAACTGGAATGGCATGGTGAGCAAAAAACGATGGATTTAGGCCCAGATCTCTGTACTGGGGTGATTGTATGACATTGTTCTGCATTCTGCCCATCAATTGTTGTTTTTACTTTCTAAAATTGGCATTTTCAAACACACAATTTAAAAACCATCTTTACTAAAAGATGTGTTATTACATTCTGAGTTCAGAGAGCCTAAACTTTATTTATCTATCTTGTCTCAATGGGAAGTTATATTTATAAGATGTTATAAATAAACTCCCATTCTATCCCATGGGGCAAGATAGCCTTTCAATAGTGAAAAACGAAATTGGCAGTAGAACGTCACACACACCAGTACATGTCCTACCTTTCACATACACTGCACCCTGCACTGCACCGTGCCCAGCGGGGTACCTTGGGCCTACCATAGGGGTGCCTTACATGTAGAAAAAGGGAAGGTTAGTGCCTGGCAAGTGGGTGCACTTGCCAAGTCGACATGGCAGTTAACAACTGCGCACAGACACTGCAGTGGCAGGCCTGAGTTACCTTTTCAGAACTACTCCTGTGGGTGGCACAATCAGTGCTGCAGGCACACTAGTAGCATTTGATTTACAGGCCCTGACACACTTCAGTGCACTTTACTAGGGGCTTACCAGTAAATCAAACATGCCAATCAGGGAGAAACAATTGTAACAACAATTTACACAAGGAGCACTTGCACTTTGACGCTGATCAGCAGTGGCAAAGTGCCCAAAGCATCTAAGCCAGCAAAAACGAAATCCAGCACAGCATCAAAAATACAGGAGGTAGAGGCAAAATTCAGGGGAAACCACGTCAAAGATGCCAAGTCTAACAGCGCTTTATGCTGTAAGAAGGCTTTTACGTTATGAGATTTCTGCAACAGAGAAATCCTGCATTTATTTATTATTTGTTTTGCTGTTTTATATGGTGCGAACCAAACCAGTACATGTGACGGAGTGCTTTACATAAGAACAGATGCTGTACATAAGTACATCCAATATATTTTGTTTCATTGTTGTAAGGTGACAAATGGGTTAGAGATTAGCAATTACACTCAGGTGTATGAGCAGCAAAACAATACATTCAGGGCATCCAGACATATAGGGTGTCATTTTTTAGGCATAAATCTGCCATCACCTTGCAGCCGTTGCCAGTCACCAGCTTCCGAAGGTATCTAGACTTAGGTAATCCCGAAGGGTTCCAGTATCATCACATCTCCTAGTTCTTTATTTCCAGGTACATTCAATGACAGACATAATTCTTTGGAATTCCAGGATTTCCATTCCTGGCTGATTATAAGATTTCCATTACAAAAAAAACTAAATGATGACTAGGCATTTTTACTTTTTACTTCACTGAAACCATAGAAGTTAGACTTGCATTTCACAGATCAGCTAATTAAAATTTAATTTGCAGCACTGCTTATATTTGCTAACATGACCACCTCCAAGCTCGCCTAAGGGATTCATGGACACAATATTTATTAACTCCCTAGTGTGGTTTTTATTCCCTAAACCTGCTCACCACATCTCTCTAGGCAGGTGCTTGCAGTAGTACTCCACCCTCACAAAGACTAGCAGGGAGTCCCCCTATGGACTGGATGGACTAGAACTCATTCCTCCATGATGCACTGTTTATATCTTTTCATATTACACCATTTGTACCATGTGAAATAATAGCATTCATAACAACACTTATGACATCTCTAATCATCATTTGTAGAAACACAGAGCATAGTAAAGTGTCAAGTTATAGTTAATGTAGCGTGGCTAGTGAGTTGACTACACTGTGTAGGGAGGTGCGCCACATAGTAATTTTAAAGTGGTGCGTAAATTATAAATGTAAATTATAACTATAACTTTAGAATTTCTAATGTTTGTATAATTTATGATGGTTTTGTATACAAAAAAAAATAATAGTGTCTGCAATTACCAAATAGCAGATATTTGCGATTCGCTATTTGGTAATCGCAAACAGCAATGTACATGTGTATTTAACACATTTTGGGATTCCCGGTGGGTTGCAAATAGGCCTACCTCATTTATATGCAAAAACAACAATAGATGGACAGAATGCAGAACAATGTCATACATTCCCCCCAGTACAGAGATCTGGGCATAAATCCATCGTTTTTTTGCTCAAAATGCCATTCCAGTTTGGACCCAGCCATATGCAAATGAGTCTCGACCCTGCGCCCAATGGGAGCAGTCCAGCCCGAACTGCCAGGCCAGGTCCTCCCTGGACTGGAAACAAGCATCCTAGGACCGGTTTCGGGCTGTCAGCCCTCATCAGCCAGGATAGCTTGATTCCAGTGGCATGGAGAGCACGGGACCCACGTCTGGGCATACCCGTCCCACTCGGGTGACAAATGCAAAAACAACAATTGATGGACAGAATGCAGAACAATGTCATACATTCACCCCAGTACAGAGATCTGGGCCTAAATCCATCGTTTTTTGCTCACCATGCCATTCCAGTTTGGACCCAGCCATATGCAAATCAGTCTTGACCCTGCGCCCAATGGGAACAGTCCAGCCCGAACTGCCAGGCCAGGTCCTCCCTGGATTGGAAACAAGCATCCTAGGAACGGTTTCGGGCTTTCAGCCCTCATCAGCCAGGATAGCTTGATTCCAGTGGCATGGAGAGCACGGGACCCATGTCTGGGCATACCCGTCCCACTCGGGGTGACAAATGCAACAACAACAATTGATGGACAGAATGCAGAACAATGTCATATATTCACCCCAGTACAGAGATCTGGGCCTAAATCCATCGTTTTTGCTCACCATGCCATTCCAGTTTGGACCCAGCCATATGCAAATCAGTCTTGACCCTGCGCCCAATGGGAACAGTCCAGCCCGAACTGCCAGGCCAGGTCCTCCCTGGATTGGAAACAAGCATCCTAGGAACGGTTTCGGGCTTTCAGCCCTCATCAGCCAGGATAGCTTGATTCCAGTGGCATGGAGAGCACGGGACCCATGTCTGGGCATACCCGTCCCACTCGGGGTGACAAATGCAACAACAACAATTGATGGACAGAATGCAGAACAATGTCATACATTCACCCCAGTACAGAGATCTGGGCCTAAATCCATCGTTTTTTTGCTCACCATGCCATTCCAGTTTGGACCCAGCCATATGCAAATCAGTCTTGACCCTGCACCCAATGGGAACAGTCCAGACAGAACTGCCAGGCCAGGTCCTCCCTGGACTGGAAACAAGCATCCTAGGACCATTTCGGGCTTTCAACCCTCATCAGCCAGGATAGCTTGATTCCAGTGGCATGGGGAGCACGGGACCCACGTCTGGGCATACCCGTCCCACTCGGTGTGACAAATGCAAAAACAACAATTGATGGACAGAATGCAGAACAATGTCATACATTCACCCCAGTACAGAGATCTGGGCCTAAATCCATCGTTTTTTTGCTCACCATGTCATTCCAGTTTGGACCCAGCCATATGCAATTCAGTCTTGACCCTACGCCCAATGGGAACAGTCCAGCCCGAACTGCCAGGCCAGGTCCTCCCTGGACTGGAAACAAGCATCCTAGGACCGGTTTCGGGCTTTCAGCCCTCATCAGCCAGGATAGCTTGATTCCAGTGGCATGGAGAGCACGGGACCCACGTCTGGGCATACCCGTCCCACTCGGTGTGACAAATGCAAAAACAACAATTGATGGACATAATGCAGAACAATGTCATACATTCACCCCAGTACAGAGATCTGGGCCTAAATCCATCGTTTTTTTGCTCACCATGCCATTTCAGTTTGGACCCAGCCATATGCAAATCAGTCTTGACCCTGCGCCCAATGGGAACAGTCCAGCCCGAACTGCCAGGCCAGGTCCTCCCTGGACTGGAAACAAGCATCCTAGGACCGGTTTTGGGCTTTCAGCCCTCATCAGCTAGGATAGCTTGATTCCAGTGGCATGGAGAGCAAGGGACCCACGTCTGGGCATTCCCGTCCCACTCGGGGTGACAAATTCAAAAACAACAATTGATGGACAGAATGCAGAACAATGTCATACATTCACCCCAGTACCGAGATCTGGGCCTAAATCCATCATTGTTTTGCTCACCATGCCATTCCAGTTTGGACCCAGCCATATGCAAATCAGTCTTGACCCTGCGCCCAATGGGAACAGTCCAGCCTGAACTGCCAGGCCAGGTCCTCCCTGGACTGGAAACAAGCATCCTAGGACCGGTTTTGGGCTTTCAGCCCTCATAAGCCAGGATAGCTTGATTCCAGTGGCATGGAGAGCACGAGACCCACATCTGGGCATACCCGTCCCACTCGGGGTGACAAATGCAAAAACAACAATTGATGGACAGAATGCAGAACAATGTCATACATTCACCCCAATACAGAGATCTGGGCCTAAATCCATTGTTTCTTTGCTCACCATGCCATTCCAGTTTGGACCCAGCCATATGCAAATCAGCCTTGACCCTGCCACTGGATTCAAGATAGCCTGGCTGATTAGGGTTATGAACCCGAAACCGGTCCCAGGATGCTTGTTTCCGTTTCAGGGAAGACATGGCTTGGCAGTTCGGGCTGGACTGTTCCCACGAGGCACAGGGTCAGACTGATTTGCATATGGCCATGTCTGAACTGGGGTGGCGGAGTGAGCTAAAGAATGATGATGGATTAAACCCAGATCGGTTGACTGGGGGTGAGTGCTTGCAATGTTCAACACTCCGTCCATCATCCCCTTTGGTTTTGCTAAGTTTGCCCTAAGTTGTCAGGGTATGCCCAGACGTGGGTCCCTTGCTCACTTTGCCACTGGATTCAAGATAGCCTGGCTGATGAGGGTTATGAACCCGAATCCGGTCCCAGGATGCTTGTTTCCAGTCCAGGGAAGACATGGCTTGGCAGTTCGGGCTGGACTGTTCCCATGAGGCACAGGGTCAGACTGATTTGCATATGGCCATGTCTGAACTGGGGTGGCGGAGTGAGCTAAAGAATGATGATGGATTAAACCCAGATCAGTTGACTGGGTGTGAGTGCTTGCAATGTTCAACACTCTGTCCATCATCCCCTTTGGTTTTGCTAAGTTCGCCCTAAGTTGGCAGGGTATTCCCAGACGTGGGTCCCTTGCTCACTTTGCCACTGGATTCAAGATAGCCTGGCTGATGAGGGTTATGAACCCGAAACCGGTCCCAGGATGCTTGTTTCCAGTCCAGGGAAGACATGGCTTGGCAGTTTGGGCTGGACTGTTCCCATGAGGCACAGGGTCAGACTGATTTTCATATGGCCATGTCTGAACTGGGGTTTCGGAGTGAGCTAAAGAATGATGATGGATTAAACCCAGATCAGTTGACTGGGGGTGAGTGCTTGCAATGTTCAACACTCCGTCCATCATCCCCTTTGGTTTTGCTAAGTTCGCCCTAAGTTGGCAGGGTATGCCCAGACGTGGGTCCCTTGCTCACTTAGCCACTGGATTCAAGATAGCCTGGCTGATGAGGGTTATGAACACAAAACCGGTCCCAGGATGCTTGTTTCCGGTCCAGGGAAGACATGGCTTGGTAGTTCGGGCTGGACTGTTCCCATGAGGCACAGGGTCAGACTGATTTGCATATGGCCATGTCTGAACTGGGGTGGCGGAGTGAGCTAAAGAATGATGATGGATTAAACCCAGATCAGGTGACTGGGGGTGAGTGCTTGCAATGCTCAACACTCCGTCCATCATCCCCTTTGGTTTTGCTAAGTTCGCCCTAAGTTGGCAGGGTATGCCCAGACGTGGGTCCCTTGCTCACTTTGCCACTGGATTCAAGATAGCCTGGCTGATGAGGGTTATGAACCCGAAACCGGTCCCAGGATGGTTGTTTCCGGTCCAGGGAAGACATGGCTTGGCAGTTTGGGCTCGACTGTTCCCATGAGGCACAGGGTCAGACTGATTTGCATATGGCCATGTCTGAACTGGGGTGGCGGAGTGAGCTAAAGAATGATGATGGATTAAACCCAGATCAGTTGACTGGGGGTGAGTGCTTGCAATGTTCAACACTCCGTCCATCATCCCCTTTGGTTTTGCTACATCATTTATATTCATGAGGTAGGTCTCTGTGTGCAACACATTGGGAATCACAAAAATCACAGGGACAGTGGACCCCTTCCGATTTGCGAATGAGTTACCACCAACTTGAAGTTGGTGGCAAAATGCAAATGTTTTGTGACCGCATTTTCATCATAAAACATTCATACATACCCTTGCGATTTGGTATTAGGGAGAGATGCCCTAAACAGGCCCCTTCCTAATACCGATTAGCAAACCAAATTTGTAATAAGTTTTTGAATCACAAATAGTGCTTTGTACATTAATGAAATGCTGTTTTGCGGATAATCGGGCCATTTGTGACCTCAAAAAAGTTCAATAGAGAGTGCTCGGCCGTATCCCCCCGGTCGGGAAACTAGGCGGTCCATACAATAGGCTGGTTCTTCCCTAGGCTGGTGTACCCAGTGGTTGATAGTCGTTAATTGTGCCTCTCTATAATATGAATGAAGGTCGGGCAGAGCTATCCAACTGTCATACCACCCCCGTGTCAATTTAACTAAGGCAATGCATGGGGAACCCCATCCCACAACAGGGACCTCATCTCACTATCTATCACCTTAAAGTACTTATCGGTTACTGGAAAAGGTGTGTTCTGCAGCACATATAGAAAGCGGGGCACTGCGATCATTTTGAAGAATGCTGCCCTTTCCAGTAAAGTTAGTTGGAGGGATCTCCAGTGGCGAATGTTGCTTTTAAGGTGTGGCAGTAAGCCTAGCAGATTTTTTTCTGTGAACACATTAGGATTCGTGGAAACATGAATACCCAGATATCGGAAACTCTCTGTTGCAATATGGGCCTTGCATCCTGGAGGGAGGCGCACTGCCGGTCCATGTAAAACAAATACCACTGATTTGGACCAGTTGATCCTATAGCCAGAGCACTCTTCAAATATCAACCGGATACACATTAGTCTGGAAATGGAAGATCTTGGGGAGGCCACATAAGGGAGAATACCATTCACCGTAGGCCAAGGAGCAAGGGGTCCCCCCTAACTGAAAGCCACCAAGGGTTCGAGAATCAATGCAAATATTAGATGAGATAGGGGACAGCCCTGCTGAGCCCCCCACTGGAGGGGAAACATTCTAGATACTCTACCTTTCTGCACAAAGCGTGCCAGAGGCTGAGAGTACAGAAGTTGCAGCCAGGATAAAAATCTCCGGCCAAAGCGAATGTGTCGGAGTACGGCAAAACTCGATCTGATGTGAATCAGTATATTTGTGTTTAGGAACAACACTCACCTTCCCCTAGCCAGGATGTTCATGATGAACATTACACAGCAAGAACCTTCCACTCTGGACAAGATCTACATCACCAGGGAAGGTAAAGCCATGGTGATGAACTGTCAAACAGCAGAAGCTCTCCAGCTGGTACACTTTGCATTTACTGTCCAAATTGAATTGGCCAGGTGTTAAAACAATTCCAGCCTCTTTTCTAATAAAATAACTGGCTATGCAGAAAAATGGTGCAATTACACATTGACAAGTCCATCCATCTAGTAGCTCTATGCCACCTCTCACTAAAAGTGGAGGGAGAACTATGAAAGATGGAGGTGGCAGAAATCATTGGGCAAGTTGAGGGACCCACGTCTTGTGTGTTCCCAATCATGGTGAAATGAAAGCCAAAACAGCGCAGCAAAGTAAGTCTGTGCATGAACATGTGCCTACCAAACCTGGCCATCAAGTAGGAATTATACCTGAACCAGACAGTGGATGACATCATGAGTAAACTGTCAGGGTCCCTCTGGACCTCCACGATGGACCTGAAGTGGGGCTGCCATCAAATCCTGTTGGACCTGGAATCATGCCATGGCACCACCTTTTTGACGCACTTCGACCTAAAGTGCTACAAATGCCTGAATTTAGTATATACACCACAGTGGAAGTATTCCAGGGTATCATTAGAGGAGTGCTGGATGGTCTTCCAGGAGTTATTAACATCAGCGATTACATCCTAGTACACGCCCCAACCCTTGAATAACATCTGGTCTGGCTAAAGACAGCATTTCAGCAGACAGTGGATCACGCTCCTCAGATAAAAGTGAGAGATCAGCTTCTTTGGATACAGTTCTCAGCAATATAAGTAGGCCCTGATACAATAAAACTGCAGGACATTCAATCAGCTCTAGCCCGACACTAGTGACAGACATCTGGATTGTTTTAGGAATGTTAAATACTGTGGGCATTTCATAAAGAACCCTTATCACCCTGTCTGTACTCCTCTGCGATCTGACCAAAGCAGCCACCCATTTAGTGTGGGGGTGAGGAACAAGTGAAATAATTTCAGTTTTGGTGAATCAACCTCCATGAGAGATTGTATTAAAGGATATTCAAGAGGTTTGATGGTTTCTACTTATTTATTTCTGCAACGTTACTCACTGTAATAGACCCTTCACCGTAAGCTAAACCTAAGGACTTTGATTTGCGTTTTATAATTGAGAGTCAAAGTCTGCTGCAGTCGTTCTGGTTCATTTTGGCTGCAAACAGTTTTTACTTTAGAAGGTGCTTTCTTAAACCTCCTTGTTACGTAGACATAATTTTATCTTGCACAATTTACACTTCACTGAATCCATTATCAGATGTTAGTTAACAAATTTGGCATCGTTAAGTCAGTTTACGTGTATTTAAGTTTGTGGTATGTACAAAATTGGCATGTCACCATTTGACCTTTTTATAATCCACGTTATTTTGAAATATATTCGATAGGACTGTACACTGGTGCAAAGGTAAAAATACTATTTGGTCATCACAATAAATACATTAATGCAGTCAGTAACACAGATGACAATGCAGACCACAAGAACGTATAATTATTTCATAATGATTTGACAATGACGGTATGCTTAATTTTTGCAACCATAAAATCATCCTAAAATCTTTAACTGCTTGTCGTACTTTCAATTCAAGGTATGCTGCTATGGAGGTATGTACAACGCTTTAACCTGCTTTTTGTTTTAAGTTAAAGTGGCAGATATCTTTAGAAAATTGTTTCTAGCCGGCTGACCTAACCATCCTTCAAAAGACAATGTCAAAATATGGAACCATGGGGGCATATTAGCAAGGCGTTAGCGACAGCTTTCTGGCGATAGCGGCCGGTTTTCCCATCGCCTTGCATGCCAGCGATAATTATCGCTAATGACATGCAAGGTAGGCGTTCCCAACTAAAAGCGACTGAAAACAGTCGCTAACACAACTTCCCCCTATTAGCTGCACACGTGAAGCGATCAAAAAACTCGCGCTAAGCCTGATTATCGCTAGAATTTAACACTTGCTAAAAACATGACTTACCTGTTTGTTCAATGGGAGGTGGATTGTCAGGCTAAGTCCCACATGGCGTTAATGCGTGAATATCGCTGGATTTCCAGCAATATTCACGCATTTCGCCGCTATCGCTGGATATTTTATCGCATTGGAGATAAACGTTGCTAATAGCGTGTTATCTCCGCGATAGTATCCAGCGATACGTGGCGATAAAAAAAAAATGCGCTAGGCGCGGTTTGCGATAATTATCGCAAGTTGTTGCTAATATCCCCCCATATTTTGAAAGGCGTGTTCGGAGTAGAAATCTGGTATAATGGCCTGTCAGGGTTGGAAATGGTTTTCTAGATCAGCAAGTGGAATGCGGAACATCCATCAGGAAATGACTGCGCGCCCAACAGCAATTGGCAGAGATGAAAGCAGACTGTGTCTGCAGGTGATGAACAAGACAATTCAGGGCGCACTTCTTCTCTGGAGCCTATTCAGTGTAAAAGAAATAGCCAATATGTCTAATTAAAACATGCCCCTGCATTGTAGTGCGCATGTGAATAGGAATTTTCACTGGATTTGCTGCTTGCCACATTCTGTATTCCTAAATCATTTTTTTGGTTCAATATGTGGATTAATTACAAGCTTGAGATCTACCAAGCAATATCCTGACATTATAAGACTTCACAGATCGCAAAAACCTTTGCAGTTGTCCAAGAAAATTTCATCACCAGTGATAACTTCCAGCTTCTACTGTACTAACAATATAACAGATTCCGGGCCATAAATATAATTTAAAGGGCACGCCCAAAATGTTATTTCATCTGCAGGAAAAGAACCTTTTTAAATTGCCTTGAGAGCACCATAAATTTAGCAACTTCAAACTCTTTACAAATGAGGTGTCACGATCTAAGTTTTGTCATGGTATAGTTGATATGAACAGTTTTCGAGGCAACCACTTCTGGACCCCTGAGGCATCTGGTTCCAGTCCACTCCCATTCATTCTTCTAGAGGTGCAGATGTCGAAAGATCACAATTACATACAATAGCTTGTGGTATGCGTGAATACTGAAAACAGTAAAATCAGACTCCCCTGAGGATATCCTACCTGCTAAAGTATCCTCGCTACTTCATAAACAGCTGGCACCCATGATCTGTTCCATTCTCAACTCCTCCCTGAACAAGGGCAAATTACCTTCCGATTGGAAGGCTGCCCAAATAATTCCTATTAGAAAGAAACCTAATGCCCCTCAGGAAAACTTGTCAAACTATCGTCCCATCTCCCTGCTACCATACCTGAGCAAACATTTGGAAAAACATGTTAATAATTATCTCTCAGAGTAACAGTAACAGAAGTAACAGGAGTCCTTGACCCCTCGCAGTCTGGGTTTCATCCCAGATTTAGTACGGAGTCAGCACTTATTGCAGTCACAGACAACCTCACAGACAACCTCAGGCACTCTCTAGACAATGGACAGGCAGCATTATTGGTGCTGCTGGATCTGTCAGCAGCGTTTGACACGATATCCCATTCCGTCCTACTAAATAGATTAAGAAACGTTGGAATCCATATCCTTGCCTGTCAGTGGTTGTCAAGTTTCCGAACCCACAGCACCCAAACTGTCAATCTAGGCACCTTCTGCTCTCCAACATCAGAGCTGACTAAAGATGTGCCCCAGGGATCCTGCCTCAGTCCCACTCTATATAACATTTATGTGGCTCCCCTTGCAGATCTACTCAGGGAACTAGGCTTCATCCCAATTTCATACGCTGATGATACCCAGCTCAATGGCATTTGATAAAAACTCTACCAATACCCAGTGAACCTTCTCTGAAGGTATGATACCCATCTCGGATTGGATGAGGAATAATTTCCTTCAGCTAAATGCTAGTAAACTGAAATTATGCTTTTTGGAGAAGCGATTCTACTCTGGTCCCCAGAGTGGTGGCCCACTGACCTGGGTGCTGCACCGGTCCCGAAAGTAGTGGTAAAAAACTTAGGAGTACATCCAGATCAGAAACTCACTATGAAAGAGCAAGTCGCAACCACCGTGAGTTCCTGCTTCCACACATTAAGTCTTTTGAGAAAGGTCTTCCCTTTCCTCCCTATGACAGTCCGAAAAACACTCCTTCAGGCACTAGTAATAAGTTGTCTTGACTATTGTAATGCCCTCCTGATCTCAGCCAACGAATCCTCTCTTAACAGACTTCAGGTGGTCCAAAACACTGCGGCCCGCCTAGTTTCCAATGCTCCTGCTAGGACTGCCTCCTCGCCGCTACTACTTGGACTACACTGGCTGCCCATCCGCAAGCGAATCCCAACCACGTGGTACGTTCTACATCCTGAGTTTGTGCTTCTCCAGACCAAGCACTCTTAAATTATACTGCATATGACATGTGACATCTGCACTTTGTAGTCCTCTTTGTCTTATGTAACATTTACTGTGCACTGATTAACACAAGTATGGTTCATTGTCTCTGTGTAATGTGTGTGTGATGTAAAGGGATCTGACACCCTACACTGGTTGATTAGAGCTCTAAAAGAAAAGAAATACATGTGAGAATCAGTGGTTATGGAGACTTGAGGGCCACTATTGGAGGGTGGTTGTTAGAAATGGGGTTTCTGGTTGTCAGGGTATGCACCCTATACAAGTCAGGATAAGCTAGATACACACTAGAATATAACCTGTGCTTCAGTCGCGGCTCGCAATTCTCGCGGGTGGGGGTGGGGGAGGGTCGCATGGGGGTTGCTGAGAGGGGGAATGGGGGTAAAATAAAAATACAACTTACCTGACCACTCCTGAGCCGCCTCTGCTCCTGGGCCAGGTCCGCGCTTTCCTGCTCCTGAACAGGAACAGGCATGCTCCCTCCCCTCCTGTAAGCCAATCACAATGCTGCAATAGCAGCGTTGTGATTGGTGCGGAGTCCCGGACAGCGCCCAGCCGGGCACATGTAGGGAGCCATTTTCTCTATGCAGCCTACGTAGAGAAAATGTAGAGTGCGCATGACTGCTTTGGTCGGCCCCAGGACAGTCAGGGTACTCAGAGTGGTGCAAGCCACTCCTCCCTGACCCAAAACCAACCAGGCATATCGTCCCGCCCGCCCCCAATCAGGCATACCCCTGCCTTCTGCTTTCTCGCAGCGCGAGAAGCAGAAAATAAAAGGGTATTTAAAATACCATTTTATTTTATGCTTCTCGCACTGCAAGAAAGCAGTGGGGCAGCGATCCTCTGCCCTAATGGGGAAGCCGCCCCTGCTGTGCTCACCCTTTGGTAGCTTGGTACAGAGCAGCCAGGCTTATTTAAAAAGGCAATTTGTAAAGTATTTGTGCAACACACACATGCACAGTAACACAATGAAAACATCACCAAAATACTAAACCCAGGTTTGGAAAAATTGATTATATTTTTATGGCTAAAACAAGCCCAAAACAACAAAAATACAATTAGTAGAACCGGAGTTATTAATTTTTAAACATTGAATCAAATTATAGTGCTTGGGATCATAAAGTGCCTACCGAGGGCATATTGTTGCCCTAGACAGGTGTAATTCCAAAGTTCAGGCTGACCGTGATGGAGGGCAGGCCGGCTACCAGACTCACGTAGGTCCAGCTGAAAAAGTAACTTGGATGGAAGAAGAGTTTACGTCGAAGACTCGATGTGAGGAGCAGAGCAGGCGAGGCTTTGCCACCAATCCTGTGGATGCAGGTGATGCGTGAGCTCCAATCTGCGCAGTTACCATCGAGCCGTGCAGCCCTTCAAAGTGACATCATTGAGCAGCCGCTGTGTCAGGATCAAAAGGCGATGCATTGGTTCCGATTGGTGCAAAGTCTTCAATGCATTGCTGTTGACGGAACAGCATAGCAGAAATCACCTTTCAAGGGCCCAGGACTGGAATGGCATCATTTGGCAGTACAGGGCTCACAGATGGTAGAGCCCAGGTGCTGTTGCAGTGTTGAAGGAAGTCTTTGATGGCCCTGAGACTTCAGAACCAGCAAGCCCTTGGAGTCACTCTGGGTTCAAGTGAGCAGGGCAGAGATCAGTATGCAGCAGGGCAGCACAGCAGAGGAGCAGCTCCTCCGAAGCAGCAGTCAAGCAGAGTGGCAATCCTTTTAACACAGCAGTCTTTACTCCTGGCAGAGTTCTTCATATGTCCAGTAGTATACGGCCTTGTTAGGGTACTTATACCCAGTTGTGCCTTTGAAGTGGGGGTGACTTCAAAGAAGGGTCTTTGAAGTGCACACAGGCTCTTTCACCCCATCCCTGGCTCCAGACTATAAGTAGGGGGTAATCAGCCCTTTACGTGGAAAACAGGACACTGCCTATTCAGGTCTAAGGGGCACATGCATCAAGCCATTTTGCGATCGCAAACAGTGAGATTTGCAAAAATCAGCCATTTGCAAACCCAAAGTGGCCTTTTCTGAAGCATGTAACTTTCAGGCAATTCGCAATTTAGGTAATCGCAATTTTTTGTGATTCCCTAAATTGCAAATAGGGAATCGCAATTTGCGATTCCCTAATGCGGATGCAAGAAGCTGTTCCTAAATGCGAACTGTGCATTTAGGAAACACTAATTTCCATCAACTTCAAGTTGATGGTAATATGTGCATACTTTGCATACTTTGAAAAATGCGCCAACAGTGTGCCATGTAGCGCACATGCCCTTAGGGCATGTGTGTCCTCTACATATGCACACTTGCATTTTTCTCGGGGTGCTTCAGTGGGGCCTTAGGCCCCGGGCAGCTTTGGCTCTGCATTCTCTATTTGCTATTTCCAATTTTTCTTAAATTCAAATTAAAACATACTACCAGAGCTTGTCTACATGATCGTTCTCCTCGATTATTAAAATTGTTTTTTAAATATCTCTGCCTTTCTTCCTTCATTGCTGTACATATACAAACCAAATGGATAATGTTTTCTTCCCATTGGTTTCATAGTCTGCAGGGGATCGACTTAGATGGTCGCAACCATGGCATTGCGTGCATTGATCCTGGAAGATAGCCAAATCTTGCTTTAATAAATATATTTTTTATTTGTGCAGTCCAAGGTGTTTCTAGATAAGGCTGGGATTTAAGGATCTTATACTCATTCTAAATCAACCAAGCATGTGCTCGCTTAGTAAATAGCTCTTTATCTTTCAGGAGTGACAGACGTTTTATTATTCAGTTAATCGTCTTTTTAAAGGATATAGATGTTATAGTCATTTCCCAAATCTCATGTGCCGATAACTCCTTCAGTGCTATTTGTAGATATTTCCAAAATTGTGAACTTTATTCTGTATTTCTTGCCAGAGTAAGCAACTCATTGGATTAGAAGTATTAGTTTTCTTTTGTTTCCATACCTTTATATATTGACACATCCATGCAATTTGCTGTTTGCATATTCCAAATTCTAATCTCATTTGTGCAGGTGATGCGTTAGCGGGGAACTGAAACAAATATTTAAAAACTTTGGTAATAGCATTATTTAAGAGTACGGAGTCCTTGCCACAGAGTGCTTCGCTACCATAGTGAGACTAGGCAGCAATTTTGCCTTTATTACCTTTTGCAATGGGAGATAGCTAGGCCCCCCCAAGGAACTATGCAATAATCGAAAAGCCATGAGTAAGGAGTTACTTCTCTTTGTCAGCTCTGTTTTATGTTGTGAAAATGAGCCCTTGTCATCAAACAGTACACCCAGGTATTTATAGGTTTTCACTTGTTCTAACTGTCGATTTTGCAAATACCATTTATATTGACTGCGTTTCAATGCCTTGTTAATAACTTCCATTACTTTGGTTTTAGCTTAATTTCTTAGCATCTTGTTCTCAATTGAGTATTTTGATAAATTAAATAGGTAGGGTGCAAGAACACACCCTTGTTTTAAACCCTGGGATGTTTCAATTTTTCTTGATAGCTGCGTGCCTTTACCTAGTTGAACTCTAGTCCAGGTTTTGGTATATAGTAATTGTATTGCTTTTAAAAACCCTGGGCCAATGCTATGTTTTTTTAAATTTTCCCCATAGAATTTGCCGATTTACACAATCTAAAGCTGATTTAAAATCCACGAAACATAGGTATAGCGGTTGATTTCTCAGTTTATATTTTTCAATTAAAATTGCAAGTGTTAAAATATTAGTTGCCGTACCTTGTCCTTGAATAAAACCCGATTGATTTGGCGGGATTAAATGCATTTCTGTTGCCCACTCTATTAGTTCTGTCAGAAGGACTGCTGGAAAGAGTTTAGCTTCTGTATCTTGCAACGTAATTAATCGATAATTTATTGGCTGTGCCCACTCTCCACTTTTATAAATAGGTGATACTATCGAGCCTTTCCAGGACTCCGGTATGGCCGATGTTTGCAATACTTGGTTAAAAACTCTTGTTAGGTGACCTGCCCAAATTAGTACATTCTCTTTGTAAAGGGCAGCTGGGATCCCGTTGGGACCAGGGGCTCCATCAAGTCTCTGTTTCTTAATAAGCTTACATACTTGGTATTCAGTTGTATATAATTCATTTTCCTCATTATCCTTCGTTTGACTTTTATTATCTGGACCTGGATTAAACTCCACATCTGGGTTATAATTCAGATGTGATTGTACAAAACTTGACCCATCCCGATTCAGTTACTATAGAGGTTGTTGTTGTCCTACTAACTCTATTCAAGTTATTGATTAATGTCCAAAATTCACTTGTGTTATTCTTTTTATAAGTGTATAGAGCTTTTGCCCAAAGGGTCTGTTTGGCTTGCATTTTTTCTTTCCAAATCAATTTGCTTACATCTGTATTGATCTTCTTCAATTTACCACAATAGTTTTGATTGTCTGGCCACTTCTTTACCATTCTTAATATTCTATTACACTCTCTTTTTAATAGACGGCATTCAAAAGACAATTTAACAAGTGCCTGTGACTTTTTATCCTGTTGCTCCTTATTGCCATCTTTTTGGGTATAGCTTGACATACATTTTTTTGTAAAGAGGGACCATTTTTCGATAGCGTTGAGAGAGTCACCTTCAAAACAATGTTCAACCATCGATTGCGCTGTTTTTATGATCGATGCTTTGGAAGTTTCTGACCAATAAAGTCTCTTATAGTTTACCGTAGTTATTTCTCTTGGCAGCGTCACATAATTTTCATGTCTTACGCAGTTAAATTTTAACTCTATTGTTTGTTAACTATGATCACTCCCATTTGTTTCTGCAATCCGGTAAGATGAAATCTTTTGAAATAGATTAAGAGACACTACTGAATAATCAATCTGGGATTTATTACCAAGTGAATGGTAAGTCCATGCGGGGGAGAATCTTGTGGGAACCGCCCATTTAAAACCCTTAGGCCCAAATATTCTAGATCTTTTAATAAGTTTTTACCAATTATCCCTTTTTGCCCCTTATTGTCTTGAATAGGTGGATGGTTAGGAATCGCCCATAGATAATCCTGTTGTTGTAAAACTTCATCTCTAGCATATGACCACAACATATTCATGTTAAAGTCGCCTGAGATGATGATTTCAGGTTGGATATCGTTATTCAGTTGCTGAAGTAGTATAGTTATTAAATTGGTAGCCATTGTTTTTCTTGAACTAGGATCAGGGTGAATATATACATTTATTACTAAAAGTGATTTTATTATATTTTTGTCTTTATAGCGTAATTTGACGATCAGACAATTACGAGTATTTAGGGCTACCACCTCGCTTTCCACTTTTAGTTCTGTTGAGATAAAAGTTGCCAAGCCCCCACAGGATCTGCCATATTTGCTTATTTTCATGGCGGGCTTATACTATCCCATAAAACCTTCTAATTTAAAAGGATTAGAGGCCCAGGTCTCCTGAAGGAAAATAATTTGAAAATGACCCGATGTTGCAGTTAGGTGCTCCTTTTGAGTCTTTGATTGTATACCTTTTATGTTCCAAGAGCATATTTCTATCCTTTCTCTTAGGTTAGTTACCTCTTCCTGGTCACCGTCAGATGGATTTTGTCAAGCCTGCGTTATTCCATGTAGGGCTGCTGTCAGCCAACCAAATTTTAGTTCCTACACTATTTCTCTTGTATACTCCGAAGTGAATGTAGAACCTTGTCCAATTGTTTTACCAATAGGATTTTTCAATTTTGAAAATACCTGCTTATTATCCGACCCTTTCCGTTGATCCTCTGATTTTTGGGGGAAAATAAATGGGCTTGGGTAGGAGGATTGAAGTGGCCTTATGACTTTTATTCCCCAGGTCAAAAAGACTTCATATTCCTGTAGGATTAGTTCTACTAAGGGGCCGATTCCGATCTCGCTCGGAAGGCCCTCCGAGAGCCGTCCGTAGCGTTACCTTCCGACCAACTCGTTCCGGGAGCCGATCCATCCAAATGACGAAGTACGATGTGCAAAAGTCTCCTATTTCCGAGTGACACGTATGCTCTGATTTCAGCCCCATTTTCCGTACGACCCGGCTCCGTAAATGCTGAATGGAGTTGTCCGGAGCCATTTCCGAAGCAGTTCCGGCTGGCCAAGTACGATGCGTACTTCCTACGCCCCGAACAGTTCGCCACCTCCAGCACGTCACAGCATCCGGAAGAGCTGTATTTCATTGCCGATTCGAGCCACAACACGATCACTGCGTACGAGACGAAGCAGCCATGTATCCGATCGCGCATGTCATCCCTATACTCTACGCTTATGGTTGAATCAACAACCGGAACCGACGCGTCCGTCACAGACGGTAAGTCAGACACCTACCACACACAAAAACGTCACGATCCAGCGAAAGGCAACACACCCATAGGGGGTGGATGCCTAACACTACCAGCATTGTCCACCCCATAGGAGGTGGATGCCTATCACTACCAGTATTGCCCACCCCATAGGAGGTGAATGCCTATCACTACCAGCACTCCCCACCCCATAGGGGGTGGATGCCTAACACTACCAGCACTGCCCACCCCATAGGGGGGGGCGATGCCTATCACTACCAGCACTGCCCACCCCATAGGGGGTGGATGCAGAACACTACCAGCATTGCCCACTCCATAGGGGGTGGATGCCTTTCACTACCAGCACTGCCGACCCCATAGGAGGTGGATGCCGAACACTACCAGCATTGCCCACCCCATAGGAGGTGGATGCCCATCACTACCAGCATTTCCTACCCCATAGGGGGTGGATGCCTAACACTACCAGCATTGCCCACCCCATAGGGGGTGGATGCCTATCACTACCAGCACTGCCCACCCCATAGGGGGTGGATGCAGAACACTACCAGCATTGCCCACCCCATAGGGGGTGGATGCCTATCACTACCAGCACTGCCCACCCCATAGGAGGTGGATGCCTATCACTACCAGCATTGCCCACCCCATAGGAGGTGAATGCCTATCACTACCAGCACTCCCCACCCCATTGGGGTTGGATGCCTAACACTACCAGCATTGCCCACCCCATAGGGGGTGGATGCCTATCACTACCAGCACTGCCCACCCCATAGGGGGTGGATGCAGAACACTACCAGCATTGCCCACCCCATAGGGGGTGGATGCCTATCACTACCAGCACTGCCGACCCCATAGGAGGTGGATGCCTAACACTACCAGCATTGCCCACCCCATAGGGGGTGGATGCCCATCACTACCAGCATTTCCTACCCCATAGGGGGTGGATGCCTAACACTACCAGCATTGCCCATCCCATAGGGGGTGGATGCCTATCACTACCAGCACTGCCCACACCATAGGGGGTGGATGCAGAACACTACCAGCATTGCCCACCCCATAGGGGGTGGATGACTATCACTACCAGCACTGCCCACCCCATAGGAGGTGGATGCCTAACACTACCAGCATTGCCCACCCCATAGGGGTGGATGCCCATCACTACCAGCATTTCCCACCCCATAGGGGATGGATGCCTATCACTACCAGCACTGACCACCCCATAGGGGTGGATGCCTATCACTACCAGCATTGCCCACCCCATAGGGGGTGGATGCAGAACACTACCAGCACTGCCCACCCCATTGGGGGTGGATGCAGAACACTCCCCCAGTGCTGTCATGCCTAAATTGTGTTTAGTGTGTACAGTGCTTGCAACATTGACACATGAAGAGATATATTGGACAAACAACCCATATCTGTAGTGACAAAAAGGTGAGTGTGGTGTTCCATCGCCCAGCATTTTCAAGCACATAGGGGTAATGGGGTATAACCCCCTCCCCATCCCTGTAGTGACAAAAAAAGTGAGTTTTGGGTTCAATCCCCCATCATTTTCAAGCACATAGGGGTAATGGGGGATAACCCCCCATCACTGTAGTGACAAAAAGGTGAGTGTGTGGTTCCATCCCCCTGCATTTTCAAGCACATAGGGGTAATGGGGGATAACCCCCCCATCACTGTAGTGACAAAAAAGTGAATGTATGTCTCACACACCCAATCATGTTATTTTTGGTCCTAAAAACACAAGCAATGTAGTGATAAAGTAGTGGTTGTGTGCCAAACAACAACATAACTGTTGAGGCCAACATTGTTGTGTGTGTCAGATACCTCAGCCATGTGCAGCCAATCAGTGCTCTTGGGGGCTAACACTGCCAGCAATGTTCAATTGGACAATGTAACACGTGACCATCCAAAATGCATAAACACACATTTTTGTCACAAGCAGACACAATTACAAAGGATTCAATCTGAAACAACAGTTTTGATGAGATCCAGTACCACACTGTGGCAGCAAGGTCAAATGCAACACATAAGGGGTGTGCAGAGTGAAGATGAAGGAGTCCCAGGGCCAGTAGAGCAAAAAACTAAACTAAACATCCACTCAATGCCATTGAAACACAGTCGAAATACATGGGTGAAGATGCACAAAGACAACCAACCAGCCACACACTGCAGAACAAACACAACATCTGTGTGAGTGTTGAAGTGTTTCTTGCCTGGCACAGTACACAAGATGTGGGTCAGAACTCCACTGAGACATATGCATGCTGAGTACAATCTGGAAGTATCCCATAATTTGGGATAGTGAATGTGGGCAATCAGGCATTGTTTGATGAGCGGGTGCACAAGAGTCACATGTGGAACAAGCATGGTGGAACAACAAACAAAACATCAAGAGACTGACTCTCTTCCGCAGTACCCTCAAGGCCACATCACTGTGGTGACAGTATCATGTCTGCTGACCCTCTGTGATGCTAAATTAGGATGTGTGCCATACTTTTGAGCCCAATCACTCTTGCGCACTGTGTCACATTCCTTGCAATAACCACTGTCATCTCACATATCCAAGCATTACTCCCACGGCATGGCCCATAATGTAAGGCCACATAATAGGTAGGGGTCTTGCCAAGAGACAAGTGACATTTGGCCAGTCTAAACACCACACATCTTGATCAGCATCAATGTGACTCATCTAAGCCTAAATTGACTGGTGACATTGCAGAGGCACCCATGACAGTGTGTATCGCTGACTGCATGATGAGGAACACATTATTGACCACACATCATTGTGATCAAAATACAAACATGGGTCCATGTACTGTTGTGTATGACCAATGTGTCAATCACTGTATCAGCAAGGTACACCCAGCATGCCACATACTAGGACACACACATTTTATGGTTGAACAAGAGGTGCCAGACACACATATGTATGGGACACAAATTCACAGCATCTGTCCACGACAACACATACTCAAACCCTGCAGGGCAACAGGAGTAAACACACTCACAGAAGAATGACATTTTGATGAGTTAGTGTACAATGAAGCATACAGGAGTCTGCCCACGACAACACACAGCTCCACAGACCATCAAAATACATTCAGGATGCTCCCACTGCAACAAACATGAAGTGGTTGTGTCACAGCTGTCAGCGCTATTACATGTGTAGACCAGATTCCTACTTGAGGTGTAGCAAAGCATGGAACAACAACGTAAAAGACAGTCAACATGTGTTGACTATGTGCGTTGCACACAACTCAAGATCAAACCATTTACAACGTTAACTTTTTGGCATGTCTATCACATCAACTCTGCATCTAGCTATACAATCTGCATCATGGGCAGATCATCACTATTGTCAAAATGAATATGCTGACTGTTTACTGCAGAAGACTTGGAAGATACATGTCTCACCAGATAGGGCACACAACAACTGTGTCAGTAGGCTCCAATGCACAGGTAAATGTGTAAGCTAATCTCCCTGCGCTGTTGACAACCCCAGGGGTGGTGGTGGGATCTGCGTTTAACAAACACAATACACATAGCTAGGCATTACACATGTTGAAACTTTCAAATCCGTTTAGGATGGAGTACATGTGCATAACGTGATATGTATCGGACACATTTGGAATTTTAAGACTGTCTCAGAATAATGAAACACTCAAGGAGACCTACAAAAAAGACATGTTGCCATCAGGCTATAGGGAAGGGTAGAAACTGCTGAGTGTGAGCAGTCATAGACACATACAAGTGTCAAACTTGCAAAAAAAGATGACTGATTAAAAACACACTGATGTTGCTAGCACAACTGTGACTTGGGGAATTAAAAATGTGTCACATGTGTGTTTGCCCACAGTGCAGGCCCTTGTCTCAACCCAACTAGGTATGTCACCATCATGACTCCATTCTACTGGTGCACCCACATCTCGGACACTCAAAGTCCAATAGGTAGAGAAAGCACTGGACTACTCAGCACACAGAAAGATTCTCAAACAGGAACATCTGCAGGGACTACAGTCTTGGCAGGAAATGGGGTTTGCAGACAGAGATTAATGCTCACATGACACACACCATGGTCTCAGGATATGTCACAGATTTACACACTGCCATGAGATGATGTCACTACTGTGTAAGGTCAGCTGTGTCAAGCTTGGTCTTGGCAGGGGTCTACTATGTCCCAATGAAACTCGGACATGGATCCAACAATTCCAACACACAGAATACTTTGTTTCCATCAGTCTGCGTACATGTGTGTCCCCAAAGTCACCTGCACGTAGGCAAACTCCATGTTTAACAAGTTGCACTGATGAGACAGATGATGTGTTTATCATTAATGCACTATTCTGCATTTCCATCATAGACGCTTGTACCGTTGGAAAATTGTACAATGTGTACAAATGTCAGCACAACCTATGTGCAAAAGTTTAAGTCAAAGATGATATGTTGTCAAAAGCAGGTCACACTCTGTGTCCAAAACATTGTGGATCATGACAACCTGCAATTGCTGTCAATGATGACTCTGATACATACTGTAATAGTACACATATACCATGGACCACATGCAGTCCCTCTCATCGCTAAAACATTATTTTCACTAAACAAGATTTCAACAGCAATTTCATTATGACTCATTAACAAAATTAGGTACACAAAATGCAAATCTACAAAAGAAAAGGTAATGCTTTATTCAGCCTTTGAAAAAAATATTCTGAACATGAAGAACAATATGGCCAATTGCCAGTCAATTTCAATTGAGTCCTTTAGGGGGGAAACTTAATGCTTCGGACTCCCTCGCTTGCCTGCACTGCTACAACTAGGGGACATCTCCCCTTGGAGGGGCATCTTTAGGGGCATGCCAGGCACTGCAGGGACAGGATTTGGGTGTACCAGTATGGGTTATGGGAGGGATGAGGGCTACTGGAGTGTCGGGATCTACTGCAGTGGACAGGTCTGATTGAGGGGGTGGGTGATCCACTGTAGTGGACAGGTCTGATTGAGGGGGCGGGGGCTCTACTGCATTGTCAGGAACTGATATGAGGTGTGGTGTTTTGGGAGGGGAAGTGCTTGTGGTAGGGGGAGGGCCTTATCATCTTGGGGATGGTGTAATGGTGTGTTGGTGAAACTGGAATGGTTTGTGATGTGTGAACTTTGGGAGGGGTGGCCTGGGCTCGGGATGAAGTTGGTTTTGTGGTGGCAGTGTGGGATGGTGGTGGGGTTTTTGATTTCTTTGTTCTGGGGATGTACGGGTGGGGGCCTCAGTCTTCCTACTCTTAGGGGAGGGTGTGCGGGCAGGGGTGGATCTCCTTTCTGTGCTGGGTGATTTACTCCTCCCCTTGCGAGTCTGGTCTGATGTATCAGTGGGGAAGAGGCCAAGGTCACAGAGGAAGACCCTCTGGGAAGGGGGGGGGTTACAGGAGAGTCAAGGGTATGGGTTTTGGAGGGAGAGGTAGCTGAGGAATGCGAAGTGGTTGTGGATGGGTGTATGTGTTTTTTGGCCCTATCCCCTGTGAGTGTGATGTCAGTCCCCTTAGTGTGCGTGCATGTTTTTTTGGACTTTGTTTTAGGTGGCTGTGTGCTGCTTGTGTCTGGTGGGGTGTGTGCATGTGCCTGTGTGAGTGTGCTTTGGTCAGGTAGGTTAGTGGGGACTGTGGATGGGGCAGAGGTAGGAGGGGTGAGGGACTGCTGTAGGAGGGACACTGCTGCCGTCAGTGAGGAGGCCATGGACTGACTTGTCCGCTGTATGACATGTCTGATGAGATGCCCTCCAAGTTTGACACCAATTGGGTCAAAAGACTGGTGTGTGCATGGAGGACACTCAGCATGGATGTCTGCCCCACATGTATCTGTTTGAGCAAATCCACAGACTCCACACTCAGGGCAGCAGGGGTGACAGACAGATGCAGAGGGTGCGGTGCCTGGCCCGAAGGAGACATGCTCCCTAACACGGGAGGGTCCATGGACACTTGTAATGGGAGCAGATGTGAGGGTGGAGATGGTGGTGGTGGCGGGGGCAGACTCTGATGTTGTGGCCTCTGCTCTAGTAACACCCACCACCACAAGGGAGTCATCACTGAAGCTTGATTGGTCCTCTGCAGATGTCGATGTTTCAGACCGGCCCTCAATGTGACTCCCCTCACCCTCCGTGCCACTGGGTCCCTCCTCCTCCTCCCATGTGGACTCAGTCTGGCTAGCCACTTCCTCTTGTTCTGTGGAACTGTCTCCTCCAGTAGCCGTAGATGATGCTGTGAACAAGGATGAGAAACACATTCACATCAGTCATCTGCATAGACTTGACACATGAGTTTAAGCACAACACATCACAGAGCAAGCCTTTGCATTACGTTAATGTCACTTTTTATAATCATTGCACATATGTGAACATGGCACTTGTCAGTCTGCCAGTGAACCATGGTTCCCAAAAACATGATGGCAATGGAACCATCAGTTAGATGTATTTCATAGACCACTAAAAACATGTCCAACAACGCACTAATTTGCCTGTTGTCTGATCTGTAATGCTCCTGACTGTCATGTGTCATTACAAACATGTCTCATCTCATGCAAGGGAGTCTGGAAGTGACAGAGCAAATGGGATGGACAAATTGATAAGTTGACATGTTGAACATAATGCCATCCCCACTCATCATGATGGGCTTATGTCTTGAACGTCAATGCTATAATGGTCTGCATGCAGGACAACACACAAGTACAAATACTGCACCCTCACAAAATCTCATGTAGCATACTGTGCCACTGGCCTGTGTGGCTAAACAGTCTGTACTGACTATTGTTACAGGGGCAATGAATCACAACGTAAAAGTCAGCACTGTGTCACAATCATGTAATCCCTTTTAAAGCAACATCTGTAGTGGTCAAGTATACATGTCCCCTTCGTGCTACACCCAATTTAAAGAGTCTGACATGCTCACGTTGTTCTACTTAGACATTGGAGTATATGAATTAACACATCCGTCTACATGAACTTTCCAATAGCTCTCAGGAAGAAAGTAATGCAGCATACACATACATGTTGAAGCCACCATTATGCAGAGTCAAGGGATGACACATACATGTTCTGTCCTGTGTATGTGAGCCACATTCCAGACATTAAATGTCTGTCCACATTACCTATATTTACTACCTGTGTATCATAAAAGTCCTGCCTGTACAAACTGACACAGAGTCAGACACATGATTATCAAATTTACAGTGGTGGAAGTGTTGTCTGGCACACCAAAATCTGATGTGACAGCGTCTCAAATGACCTGAGTTGGCATATCTGTCCTTGGTCCATGTGAAACATGTGATTACACAGAGCACTATGCAGGTGACTACACATTTTGAACACTTACCATTTCATTTGTCTGGGGCATCAACATTGATAGCACCTGCTGCACAGGTGTGTAGCATATTTCTCACGAACCTGTTTTTACCTAGATCACCATTTAGAACATATATGTATGTTCCACACAGAGTACAGGGCACATTTCAGTCAATGTGCTGACACATGTGAGACAATTACATCACTCATGATGGACAACTCAATGCACCTGTTGTATATGGTGCTGATCACATTAACCTTGGACTGCAGCAAATACACAGGGCCTAAGTGACACATGTCACAGACGGAAAGGGACACACCTGTGTATCAGATGATAATGGGGCATCATTACATTTAGCCACAGAAGTGGTGTCTCAGCAGACAGACGACCTGTGAGAGGGTTACCAGGCTGAGGGAGTGCAACATGCATGTCAAACATAGTTCAGCAACATGGCACATACTCACCCCCTCCTTGCTGCTGTCTAGCCTTCAACTACCCATCCAGGTCAGGGAAGACCACCGTCAGTACCCGGAGCATGTGGGGGGTCAGGGTCCATCGTCTACCACTTTTGCGAGGAGGTGACAGCTTCAGCTGGACTCTTGCAATCCTCTGGGTCCAGCCACGGAGGTCCTGTCACCTCTTCTGACAGTGGCGGATGCGGCATTCGAAGACCCCCACAGATCTTACAGCCCGGACGATAATCTGCCAAATTTCATGCTTCTGATGGGCGTCCACCTGTAAGGATGACTTAGTGACACACCATTACTACACATGCTACTTGTTTATTCATCACACACTTGGACATATAGGTCATGGTTAGAATGGCAGATAATGTATAAAGGTTGGACAAGTATCATCAGGGGCAGTTGTCCTGTGTGCAAGGCTGCCTTAACAACATGAGAACAGTGCATGACAATCAATCCCACAGAATACACTTTTACATCACTGTACCTGTCCAGAACATTAATCTACACACTGTAAGACTTACAATAACTATGTGTGCATACTTGCCCTTGGGGATCACAATGCTAGTAGTACCTGTTTTGAAAAATGCTCATTTGAAAAGGCAGTGTAATCAACACTCTCCTGCTCCCCTGGTTTTCCATACAGCTTTATGTACTGCGGAAGGAGGCTGTCCAGCAGGGCCTGGTTCTCCTCCTCTGTGAAAGCTGGTGCCCTCTCCACAGTACCTGCCATTGTAGGTCCCAGAGGATGCAGAGACAGCAGCAGTGGTGGGTAGAGATGTTGTGAAGCAGCATGTAGTGCAGGCAAGTGAAGTCTCTTGGGAACAGACAGACTTATATCTGTGCAGCAGAGGCGGATTCTGTTCCATGCGTCCAAAGCAATAGGTCCTAGTCGTTCGCATTATCCGAATTGGGCCAATCCATGACATTGCACGCATCTGACACGCCTACCGCGTCGTTCAAATATTCCGCATCATAACACTATTGAGTTTGATACATTGTAGTTGTAAACCAACAGAATAGGTTTGCACACGATTCGTACACGAAGCGAAACAGCGTCTGTCCCCATGATGACCAATAGCCAATGTGTGCGTCCGTCTCTGTTCGGTGTGTACAACGCATCTTTTCAATACTCACCCGCGTCTGTCCCCATGACGACCAATAGCCAATGTGTGCGTCCTCCTCTGTTCTGATGTGTACAATGCGTCTTTTGAATACTCACCCGCGTCTGTCCCCATGACGACCAATAGCCAATGTGTGCGTCCGCCTCTGTTCGGATGTGTACAACGCATCTTTTGAATACTCACCCGCATCTGTCCCCATGACAACCAATAGCCAAGGTGTGCATCCGCCTCTGTTCGGATGTGTACAACGCGTCTTTTCAATAGTCACCCGCGTCTGTCCCCATGACGACCAATAGCCAATGTGTGCGTCCGCCTCTGTTCGGATGTGTACAACGCGTCTTTTGAAAACTCACCCACGTCTGTCACCATTACAGTCAACAGCCAAAGGATGCCAACCACACTTTTTGGTTGAGGCTCAGGTGCCCTACACTATTCAATCAGCATGTCAGACAGTATATCAAATCATCATGTTCTGCTGTTTTACATGTGTGGGTATAGTGATTCACATGTCATATTGGACAGAGCACTTTATAGCACACACTCCCATAGTGAGCAAACCTTCATGTGCACCAAATGCATTGTTTGTGAGGAACATCACAACTGTGAGTGACCACTTCACAGATCACTCTCCTAGGCCTGGACACAGTCCCAGGGTACCATTGTGTTATCACAGGTTACATACACCCATAATAACTGCTTCATTGGACTGTGTGTTCGAATGTGCATTGTGTGAAGTTATTTTGAGTGAATCCCCAGTATCTGAGGCTTGTACAACGCACACACTCCATTGTTGATGTTGTTGATGATATTTACTTGAGACATCAACTTGTATTTGGCATGTGAGTTGCTGTTGTGTCTTTGTGTCACAGACATACCTGTATGTTTGTCAAACAAAATGTGATGCACATCATGAGGGTTTTATGTATGTGATGGTACATGTATGTCAGACCTTACATCATGACAGTGTCCAGGTGGCATTACATGATCCCTGTATGTGTGTACCTTTCCACCACATGTCAGTTGTTACAAACATCTATCTTTGATAGTTGATTAGGTGTGTGTTTAGTGTGTAATGTTTGATTAAATGGACTGTGACAGACACCATTGATTAGTCACAGCACAACCTTGCAATTGTGCAGAAACCATTATGAATTGGAATGTTGTGTGAGGGTCACATAGCTGGCCTTTGTGTCAATGCTCAACATTACACACCTGGCTTCATTGAGTCTTGCTTTGATGTAGCATATGATATTTTGCATGTTACTTACCACATTGGAAAGTTTATTGATAACGTTTTTATTTGTTACCTATGTACCGTAGAGACCAGCTGTCCACAGACCCTTCCCCGACCTAGAGACCATGGTAGAACGTGACTGCATCAGACGTTACTGCTTCACCTTACCACTCATTGAGGAGTTGGCAGAGCAGTTGGCCCCACATTTGCTACCTGGACGCCCATATCCATTTGCGCTGACCCCCAAGGTGAAGGTGAAGGTGATGGCAGCCCTACATTTCTTTGCCACGGGAACCTTCAAGTATACTGTGGCTACTGCTGGTGGGATGTCACAGACAATGTTTAGCTGTGTGCTTCGAGATTTATTGGAGGCAATGTTACAGTTCCTGAACTCATACATCAAGTTCCCAACACCAGGACAGTTTGCTGACATCAAGAGTGACTTTTATGCTTTGGACAGAATGCCACATGTCATTGGCTCCATTGATGGTACACATGTGGCTTTGGTCCCACCACATGCCAATGAACAAACATACAGGAATCGTAAGCATTACAACTCTATAAATGCCCTGGTGATATGTCTGCCTGACATGACAATCTCACATGTCTGTGCGCGTTTCCCTGGATCAGCACACAATGCCTACATTATGAGAAACAGTAGGATCCCACAGATGATGTCTCAGCTGCCAAATCAGCGTGCCTGGCTTGTTGGTGGGTAATGTTGTCTGTTTATGTTGTGTGTTGCTTGTATGTCAGGTTGTACCCTGTTTTCAGACACATGAAGTCTTTTCTGTTTTAATTTAGGAGACTCTGGATACCCCAACATGCCGTGGTTGCTGACCCCACTCAGGAACTCTATCACCCCTGCTGAGTTTCGTTTTAATGAGGCACATGAGCGGACCAGGCGAGTGATTGAGCGGACATTTGGGATACTGTAAAGCAGATTTCACTGCCTGGACCGTACAGGAGGAGCCCTCCAATATGCACCAGCAAAGGTGTGTAAGATCATCATCGTGTGTTGCATGCTACACAACATGGCAGTGAGGAATGAGCTACCTCTCATCCAAGATGATGGGGACAAGCAGCCTCCAGCAGGGAAGGATCCAGCTCTGGGGCATGTTGCGAGTGATGAGGAGGAGGATGTTCGGAGACAGCACATCAACAACTTTTTCTCATGATTGTAAGTATGCAATGATGACTTGACAAAGCACTTTCTTTGAATGATATGTGTCTGTTGTATAATATCTCTATATACGTGTGGGTGCATGCTATTTAACATGATCCTTGGAGTTGTTTGGTGTCCATTCAGTTAGTATGTCCACCAGTACAGTGTTGACATGACTCCTAGCTAGTGTTGACAAAATAAACATTTTAAGTATGAAATGTCTCTTGGAGATGTATGCATAAACGTTTGTATTTCAAGACTGTACTATGTCTCTCCTTCACAGGGTTCTTTGGCTGTTGTATGGAGACATGTGACCTCCCAGACACACAATGCAGTTACAGTGTGCAACTTTTCTTGGGATCAGGAATCTATGCCACACACCAAATTATGACATTTTTCAAACGTCTTGTTTAATTTGTGCTTATTGTCACAGTGTGATTTGATTTGATTTGTTGTGGAGGCAACATGTTGTGCCTGTGTAATAAACCTGTGCTCCACATTGAGGTGTGCCTCGTCTGTATACACACATCCGACATTCATTTACATACTGTATATGTGCCCTGATATTCAGTTTGTCTAACAATGATTAGTGTTTGTGCATTGAAATGTGGTTTCAGTTTACAACAGTGGAAGCAATGAGGATGTATGCCATGTACTATTTGTGTTGTGTTGACCTTGTTGTGTGTATCTCTTATATGTGTCATGTTACATTTACTCACAAAACAGTAAGTAAATTGCTGTACTTGTTTTCTAGCCAAAGCATTTTTTTACAGGACATCATCTCTATATTACAAACCGTGTTTCATTCACGACAGAAGCAAGTATTGTGTGAATAAAGATTTGTTGCAGTGCATTTGTGAAATTTAACAAGAAAGGGATAGTGCTATACCAATTTTTGAAATCCAAAGTTCACAGAGGAGTTGTTGGTGGTAGCAGATGAAATTGTCAGAGCCAAGTCCACAGTCATTTGAGTCATTGATCCAACTTAGACCCTCCATCCCATGTGGGGGAGTTCAGTGATAGTCAACAAAGTGAACGCTTCACACACAATGGAGGATATCAGGAGCAGGTTGTCACTTCCTGGGGGGGATGCCTAGCTATCTGTCTCTCATTTGTCCTTCTTCGGACGACCCCTCTTACGTTTTTCTGGGGGACCCTCAGGTGCAGGCTGCTGCGGTTGAGGGGACTCGCCGCCAGAGTCCTCATCCCTCCCTGTGGCAGTTGCAGATGTAGTAGCAACAGATGTGGTGGGCACACAGGGAGGTGGAGTCATGTTGTCAGCAATTCGGTGGAGGCAGATAAGTATGTCCCTGTGCACCGCAGTCTTGTCATCAATTTTATCCATTTTGGACTCCATTCTGGACATGTGTGAGTCCATTCTGGACATGTGTGAGTCCATTTTGGCATAAAGGGCAGCCTGCTGCTGTTGCAAATCCTTGAGAATCCCAAATGCCTGGCCAAAGTCTACGGTGCATTCTCGATATGCATATAGAATACGTGCCAACTGTGGGTCTGCTTGATCATCAGCACCAGCTGCCTCACAGGACTTCTCCCCAAGGCCCCTCCCACCACCCCTACCCACACGAGCAGAACCTGTTGTTGCAGGCACAGACAACACTGAGCCTCCTTCATCGTTGACACTGGTGTTGTTGTCCGCCAACTCCAGAGTGCCCTGTGTTGCTGTGCTCTCTGTGTTTTCTTGCCTTGGTGTGTCTGTGTTGGTAGAGGTCATCTGGGAGTTGCAAGATGTTGCGGGAGTGGTCACATGAGGTGCTGGTGTTCGAGCTGCTGGTGCCTCATGTTGACCCACACTGGAGGGGCCAGGTAGTTCATCGTCATCCGTTGAGGGCTGAGAGACATCCACACCGGAGAGCTCAGGGTCACCCAGAGTCTGGGACTGGGATTGCTGTTCTGTTCCTGCAGTGTCCCCAGCAGGCCCTCTGAGAAGATGAGAGACACAATGTTTGTTGTGTTTTTGCACAGTTCATCGTATCATACACATTACATTTGCTATTGTACATTATGATGAGTGTTGGTACATTGAATAGTCCTGTATAGTCACAGACCCAGGCCTAATTTTTCTGCTAACATTGTGATTTTAACAATAACTGTTTTGCTGAGCCTGTCCAGCTCTGTGCATAAATAGGCATGTTTTGTTCATTTGACTGTACATAGGCATTGACTGGCAAGTGACACCCTGTGCATGACACAGGTGTGTTGGTATTTCCCACATCTCTGCTTTTCCAATGATATACGTACTCTTCCTCTTACGATATGTTTCAAGATTTGTGCATGAGTACTGGCGTTTGTGCATGTCGTTTGCAGTCAGATTTGTGTGGCTACCTACACACTCACGGTCCGGAATGTATTTGGCGTTTGGTTTAAGGTATTTTGATGAATGTGTTCCTAGTTCTTATCTCATTGCACACATGTAAATAGCTGTCAGTAGCAAATGGTTTGACTGCTTTGCTTTGTTCCTGATCACATCATGTATATTGTCCTTGTTCTCTATGGACAGATGAGTTAACCAAGGCTGCTTTCCTGCTTTTTCAGGCTCAGAGCTCTGAGGTACAGAGGTTTGTGTGCTTGGGCTATGCTGCTGGAAGTTTTACCCCTCCTCCCACCCAGTCCAGCTTACTCTTCATGGACAAAGTATCAATGACAGTGAGGGGAGTGTAGTGGCAAGGATGCTGACAAAGCTGCATGATGTAGGAGTTGAATTCAAATCCCAACAGTGCTTTGTGCACATGACACCATGCAACAGTGTCAGCCATCTTTTTGTGGCCCTTCCATTCACTGTCAGGTATCCATTGTCACTGATGGACATGTTGCTTTGTGTGTGGGTAGTGATGTGTGCTATGACTGCAACTCACACCATGTCCTGTACTCCACACACCTTCCCAGCCAGCCCAGGGAGGACACCTGGGACAATGCATCCCCGGACAGTGAGTGGAAATGTACAGTGAAGATGGCTGAGAGTGGGAACTGGTGTGAGAGTGCCAGGGCCTAGTTGTGACTTGTAGCCAATTCATACATAAGGCCCATGTGTCAGCCATCTTGCCGGTACATTGCCACTCCCTGTGAGATGGGCATGGTTCAAGGTGGGATTGTTGGGCCATGTGGGAGGAGGACTGTTGGCTGTGACTACGACTCCCATCATGCTTTCAGCTACACCCACCTTCCCAGCCATCCCAACTTTCCTTCCTGTGACTCTGCTTTCCTGGTAGTGAATGTGTGCAAGCAAGATGGCTGCTGCATGTGACTGGTGTTTGGATCACATTGCCTTGCTGTGGGTTGGTGCTAAGTTAGTACATTTTTGTGAATGGTGAGCTTTTCAGTTACACTGCAGGTATGTTCTTAGTAAACATCTATTTTTGAACACATATCCCAGCATGGACTTGTGCTCCCCACACCAGAGCCCAGAGTCAGGCATCTTGGGAGAAGAATTTCCTTGACTCTCAAGGAGAGCATAGTCCCAGGTATGTTGTTTGGTATTAGTGGGAGGGTGTGTGTGTGACAAGGCCTGCTGGTAGATGCAGTCAGAGTTAGCACTCCTCCTCCCCCAAGACCAAAATGGCCACCATGAACCATACTTCCATGACAGTGAGTCAAACTTTACGTTCAAGATGTCTGACAGTGGGGCCTGGTGTTTGTTTGAGCACAACTCCCAACAGGGCCTTGTGCTTCACACAGCAGAGCCCAGAGTCAGCCATCTTGCCAGTACTTTTTCACTCCCTGTGAGATGAGCATGGTTCAAGGTGGGATTGTTGGGCCATGTGGGAGGAGGACTGTTGGCTGTGACTACAACTCCCATCATGCTTTCAGCTACACCCACTTTCTCAGCCATCCCAACCTTCCTTCCTGTGACTCAGCTTCCCTGTGAGTGAGTGAAACAGTGCTGGCAAGATGGCTGACAGTGGTGGTTACTGTTTTCAGCCCAAAGCCTTGCTGTGTTTTTTAGTAAGTTGTTACATATCATGAAATAGTTGCATATTACTCTGAGATTGCAGGTATTTTGTTTGTCTAACTGGCATACACGTCACAGGCTCATATGCTTAATGTTGTTATGGCTTTGCTGACACTGATTTGTATTGCTGTGTCCTTGACAGTGATGTCTGTGGCTGTGTATTTGCTATCAATATTGGCTATTTGAGTCTGTACTCACCAGGCTCTGGTACTCATGATATTCCATGTACGCCCTCGGGTGGAAGGATGGCCCGCACCTTCTCCTCCCAGGTAGTGAAGTGCACAGGTGTTGCAGGAGGGCCACCGCCAGTCCGCTGACTCAGTTCGTGCTCTTTGTTGATGAGCTTCTTGACCCTCCTTCGCACATCATAGTACCTGTTCTTGATATCGTCCGTTGTGCGCAGGCAAGGTGCTTGAGCATTCACCTTGTTGACAATCCTCTCCCACATCTTGGTTTTCTGGGACAAGGGGGTCTGTTGGACCAAGGTGCCAAATAAATGTGGCTCTACTCTGAGAATTTCATCTACCATGACTCCCAACTCACTGTCTGTGAACTTTGGATTCTTCTATTGGGGCATGGTGATGGCTGGTGGTGGAGATGGATGTGTGGCTGAGTGTGAAGGTGATGGTGAGTGAGTATGAGTAAAGGTGTGTGTTTGTGAGTGTGGAATTTGACAGGTGCTGGTGGAGTACAGGTTGTGTGGTGGGTTGGTTTTGAGTGTATGTATCAGTGTAGTGTAGTGGTGGTATCTGCTGGCAGGTCTGTTGAATTTGCAAAGGATCATGGTAAGGATTTTGGCCCTTTATATAGGAGGGGTTGTGGGTGTGTCTTCTTTTTTTTGCCTTTGACAATGCTTGTTTGGACATTTTTTGTCTGTTTTTGATGTATTTTGTTGAGCATGACGGAAATGTTCCGTTGACCGCAACGGATGCTTTTTCATATATTTGCGGGGTAGTCCGAGTCTGTCCTATTCACGCTACGCTATGTTGCAGCGTTCGCATACGAGTCGGTCGCGTCAGGCTCTTTTCCGGAGATTTCGCTCGGACGGATTGATTCCCGTCCGTGTAGGTCGTCCGTATTGTGCTCTGTGTGAGTCGTTTGTATTTGACACGTGTTGCATCGTACTACATCGGTCGGACAGCGCGTGTACGTGTCGGGCGGAAGCCATTCCCGGTTCGTGTCGGGATGGAGGGTTTCCGAGCGGGATCGGAATCGGGCCCTAAGTCGGAGGAGATCCAGGATACCAGTGTCAGTTCTTGATTGTCGATTTTATTTGATAGAAATTCAATTGATTCTATATCGTCACTTCTAATTCTTGCAATTTGGTAATCGCAATTAGCGAATGCAATACCATTCATTCCTATGGGCCTGTAGACCTATAGGAATGAATGGAGTCACATTACCTAATAGCGATTCGCTATTTACCGAATCGCTATTAGGTAATGTTAAGGAATCACAATTTGTTTTGCGATTCCTGCATGCATAGCATTTTGCGATTCCCAAATAGCGAATCGGTAAAATTCGCTATTTGGGAATCGCAAAATGCAGGCTTGATGCATGTGCCCCATAGTGTCAGCTTCCCCCTCTCTTCTTGCCCAGGAAGAGCTTTCAGCATGCAGATGAATGCAGAAAAGTTCTTTGTCACACCTACCTTCCCTGTGTTTATGGCTGTCTAGAGGGAATGCACAAGGTGTAGCTGTCACCAACTCCACACATGTATTGGAGACAGGCTGCAGGCAGACATAGCAGTAAGAGCAAAGAAATGCCCACTTTCTAAAAGCAAAACCAAAGGGGATGATGGACGGAGTGTTGACATTGCAAGCACTCACCCCAGTCAACTGATCTGGGTTTAATCCATCATCATTCTTTAGCTCACTCCGCCACCCCAGTTCAGACATGGCCATATGCAAATCAGTCTGACCCTGTGCCTCATGGGAACAGTCCAGCCCGAACTGCCAAGCCATGTCTTCCCTGGACCGGAAACAAGCATCCTGGGACCGGTTTCGGGCTCACAGCCCTCATCAGCCAGGCTATCTTGAATCCAGTGGCAAAGTGAGCAAGGGACCCACGTCTGGGCATACCCTGCCAACTTAGAGGCGAACAAAGCAAAACCAAAGGGGATGATGGACGGAGTGTTGACATTGCAAGCACTCACCCCCAGTCAACTGATCTGGGTTTAATCCATCATCATTCTTTAGCTCACTCCGCCACCCCAGTTCAGACATGGTCATATGCAAATCAGTCTGACCCTGTGCCTCATGGGAACAGTCCAGCCCGAACTGCCAAGCCATGTCTTCCCTGGACCGGAAACAAGCATCCTGGGACCGGTTTCGGGCTCACAGCCCTCATCAGCCAGGCTATCTTGAATCCAGTGGCAAAGTGAGCAAGGGACCCACGTCTGGGCATACCCTGCCAACTTAGGGCGAACAAAGCAAAACCAAAGGGGATGATGGAAGGAGTGTTGACATTGCAAGCATTCACCCCCAGTCAACTGATCTGGGTTTAATCCATCATCATTCTTTAGCTCACTCCGCCATCCCAGTTCAGACATGGCCATATGCAAATCAGTCTGACCCTGTGCCTCATGGGAACAGTCCAGCCCGAACTGCCAAGCCATGTCTTCCCTGGACCGGAAACAAGCATTCCCATGAGGCACAGGGTCAGACTGATTTGCATATGGCCATGTCTGAACTGGGGTGGTGGAGTGAGCTAAAGAATGATGATGGATTAAACCCAGATCAGTTGACTGGGGGTGAGTGTTTGATTTGCTCTAACGCTCCGTCCATCATCCCCTTTGGTACCACTTTCTAAAAGTGGCATTTCTAAAATAGTAATAAAAAGTCCAACGTTACCATAAAAGAGGAGTTATCAGTACCATTCCACAGTATAAAACGTGATGCAGCTACTCCTTTCTGATCATGAATTACAGCTTAAACTTTTAATAAAGAATTCCCAACGTTAGCCTATGATGGAGAAGGCCTCACAGTAGTGGAAAACAAATTTAGCTGTTTGTCACTACAAGGACATGTACAACTTTAAAGTACATGCCCTACTTTTTACTTACACAGCACCCTGCCCTATGGGCTACCTAGAGCCTACCGTAGGGGTGACTTATGTGTAATAGTATACTGCACACTTAGGCACTGCAATGGCAGGCCTGAGACAGGTTTGAAAGGATACATCTGTGGGTGGCATAATCAGTGCTGCAGGCCCCCTGGCCGTATTTAATTTACAGGCCCTGGATATATGATATCCCACTTTATATGGGACTTACAAGTAAACCAAATATGCCAATTGTGTATGCATAAATATTACTATGTTGAGGGGTGAAGCACATGCACTTTAGCACTGGTCAGCAGTGGGAAAGTGCCCAGAGTCCCAAGGGCAACAAAATTAATCAGTCAAAAGAGGAGGTAAGCAGACAAAAAGTTCGGGGGAAGACCACCCTAAGGACGACAGGTCTGACAGTGGTAGTGAGGGAATTTCTGGAAATGGAGGTCATTGGGTGCTACCAGTTACATAAAAGGCATAAACACCAGCAGCTGAGTCTTGGCCTGACAGCGGCATATGCTTTACCTGCAAAGTGTGCAAAATGCTTTGCTATTGTGCTGTCTGACCCCAAGGTTGGTGGTTACACTTCCTCTTACACTACTCTGCAATTTTTTGTGGTTCCTGACTAGACTTCATACAAAGCAGAGAATGGGCGTGAAAAATCTGGAAACATGCAGCAGCATTCAAGAGAGAGAAACTCCATGGTGGGCAGAAAGTGCGGAGTCATTAGCAATTGAATTTTGTAAAAAACATGTCTACAAAGAAGGAGGGGTCAGAGATAACTTCATTCTTTGGTCAGTTCATTCAAACCAATCAGCATCAATTAAGAAATGAATACCTCAATCCGTTGACATGATTCAAATATTGATCGTAAATACACTGACAACAATTATATTTTACTGCCTGCATCCTCTGAACAGCAAAATGACTGCTGTAGAAATAAAGCTTTTAATGTTTACATAATGTTTCAGTTTCATATGATGGAGAATACAAACATAAATAGTGATTTTAATAATGAAGAAAATAACTTGATCACAAATTATTCAGTTGACTTTGATAGTCTGTCCTTTAATAAGCTACCATAAGAATGGTTAGCTGAGAGTCAGGCAAGATGAAATTGCAAATTGAGCTCCTGCAAACATTGGCCACTTATCTTGCTGCCATTGACTAAATGCTGAACAACATCAAAGAAAGTATGCTGATTATGTTACAACTTATAGTATACAAACTGAAACATTTGCAACTATTAACTTCATGTGATCATAAAATTGTTGACAGGCATAAAGATCCAGAGACATTAGAGGTTGGCACTGAATGTTATGTTGATATATTAGGAATACTGTGCAGGAGATATTCTCAGGACAGATATTCAGGGTTCAGCTGTTGGCACTGGCCAACGTTTATTGGTCAGGCAATAATGTGATACATTACTAGGCCCCTCTATTGACCTCAGTATTAAACACACTGGTCGCGAACAAGGACAATAGGAGCAGAAGGAGATGAATAGAGACTCAGAGTCAGTACTATATTTTAGCTGTCCAGCCGGACAGGATCGATTTAATATTTAAAGTGTTCAAAGAGAATAAAGTGGGACACAGTCCGGCATCCAACTAAGTATACATAAAACAAAAACATAAACAAAAACAAAGGATCAGGCAGAACAAATGCTTGTATGTCATACATTCAATAAAACAAGCATCAATGTGTGGAGACACCATTACACATGAGTAATGACAGGTAAAATAGTGTTTACGGTGTACAGAGAGACAACGACGTTTCGATCCCTTGCGAGCAATTCTGGGATCATCATCTGGACATTATATTACATGCCTTAGTAAAATTGCGTATAATCAGACTAAGGACTGCAGCCGCGTGTCCTTTTGGGGAGATTAGGTACAGAAGGAGCAATTCGATGAGCCAACAATCCTGTGGAGCTAGGCCAGTATTCACAATTATAGGACCGTGACCGCGTGTCCAATGAAAGTACCTTGGCTGGATGGAGTGATAGACCATCGGGTGATACGGGCGCATCAATGACTGTGTATTCGCTGCAGCATGTCTTAGTCTGATTATACGGCAATTTTACTCAGGCATGTAATATAATAAGAGTCAGAAAAGTATTTCAGAATTATAAAAGGGGTTTTGTAATCCCTTCTAAGTTTCAAATGAGAGGGGACAGGAAAGGGGCATCTCCCTAAGTTGCAAAGTGTTAGAAAAGACCATCTTTTGTGCAGCGCACACGCAGATATTTGCTCTTCTTTTGCTGGACCCATTTTTGCTGGCCATAAGACTCTATGATCCACACTCCTCTTAGCCAGTGGTAACATGCTTGTGCTCTCCTCTCTATACATGTTAGAATAGGCATACCCCTGATTGGCAAATTTAGTTTACTTGTAAGGCCCTAGTAAATGGTACCACATCCACTCAGGGCCTGTAAATTAAATGCTACTTTTGGACAGCAGCACTCAATGTGCCACCCAATAAAGTAGCACAGTAAAACATGTCTTCAGACCTGCCATTTGCATCCTGGGCGTGCACTATTGAACTGCTAATTCAACCTGACAAAGCAAAACTTTTGCCAGGCCTTCTTTGAAAAAAATCACCCCGAAGGTAGGCCCTAAATGCCCATAGTGAATGATGCATTGTATTTGAAAAGCAGGGCATGTACATTTAAGGTTTTACCTTTCCTGGCAGTGAAAAACCTGCCAAGTCATTTTCACTGTGGCAAGGCTGGCTCTCCCATAGATTGACATAGGGTTACACCATAATAACTTATAGTGCTTAGTTTCAGCTTGGTTCAAGGACTCATTTTAATAGTAATGTAAAATTCAAACTTGAGGTCAGGTCGGATTTTATATTATTATTTTGGAAATAACACTTTTAGAAAGTTGTTGTTTTCCTGCTGAAATCCCAAAGGTCCTTTCCTGCCAGAGTCCAGCTGTCACCTGACCCATGATGTCTCTCCTACGGTGAGATGTGTGTTGCTCCCAGAAAGTGGACAGAGGGCTTGGTTGTGGGAAGGGGAGCTCATTCCTTGACAGGATGGACTGGGAGGCCGTGACCGTCCCCATCCTGAGTTTTAAAGGACTGCTGCTGGTCTCTGCTGGAGTAAGTCCTAACCGTCAAGTTGTGTCTCCTGGGGCTGAACCCTTCGCTGGTGTTAGAGTGCATTCTTCCTGTCCCCAAATTAAAAAAAGTAACACTTCAAGCTTTTTGCCAACTTTCTGCCTGGAGAAATGATGGAGATCAAGGTGGCAGTTGAAGCATCGAATCAGTGGTTGGCCTCAACTTGCTAGTTTGCCCCACAAAAGGAGATCTGACTTCAATCAATCAATCACGGAATTTGTAGAGCGCACTACTTACCCGCGAGGGTCTCAAGGCGCTGGGGAAGAAAAAAGGGAAAAAGGGGGGGGTGCCGCTACTGGTCGAACAGCCAGGTCTTGAGTAGCCTCCTGAAGGTCAGCAGGTCTTGGGTCTGTCGTAGGCTGAGTGGAAGGGTGTTCCAGGTCTTGGCGGCGAGGTGGGAGAAGGATCTGCCGCCGGAGGTGGTTCTTCGGATGCGGGGGACGGTGGCGAGGGAGAGGTCGGCGGAGCGGAGCTGGCGGTTGGGGGACGTAGAAGAAGAGCCGTCTGTTGAGGTAGGCTGGGCCGGTCTTGTGGAGTGCCTTGTGTGCGTGGATGAGGAGTTTAAAGGAGATTCTCCTGTCGATGGGGAGCCAGTGCAGGTTTCTCAGGTGGGGGGTGATGTGGCTGTGGCATGGTACGTCGAGGATCAGGCGTGCCGAGGCGTTTTGAATGCGTTGCAGTCGTTTGATGAGCTTGGCCGGGGCTCCCGCGTAGAGGGCGTTTCCATAGTCAAGTCTGCTACTGACGAGGGCCTGGGTGACTGTTCTTCTTGTATCTGTTGGGATCCACCTGTAGATCTTGCGGAGCATGCGGAGGGTTGCGTGCGTGGTATGTGGGTGTCGGGGCTGCCCACAGTGTCGTAGGCCACCAGGAGTCGTCCCAGGCTGAAGGGTTGGAGCCGAGGATGAGGACCTCCGTCTTGTCCGTGTTCAGCTTTAGTCGGCTGCTCTTCATTCAATCGGCGACGGCCTTCATTCCTTCGTGGAGGTTGGATTTGGCGGTGAGGGGGTCCTTGGTGAGGGAAAGGATCAGTTGAGTGTCGTCGGCGTAGGAGATTATGTTGAGGTTGTGCTGTCGGGCGATGCGTGTGAGCGGGGCCATGTAGATGTTGAACAGTGTCGGGCTGAGGGATGATCCCTGGGGTACGCCGCAGATGATCTCGGAGGCTTCGGATCGGAACGGGGGAGGCAGACGCTCTGGGTTCTGCCGGAGAGGAAGGAGGTGGTCCATTCCAGGGCCTTGTCTCGGATCCCTGCGTCATGGAGGCGTGTGCGTAAAGTGCGGTGGCAGACAGTGTCGAAGGCGGCGGAGAGGTCCAGCAGGATGAGGACTGCGGTCTCACCGTTGTCCAGCAGGGTCCTGATGTTGTCGGTGGCGGCGATGAGGGCAGTCTCGGTGCTGTGGTTGCTGCGGAACCCTGACTGGGATGGGTCCAGGATGCTGTTTTCTTCGAGGTATCAGGTTAGCTGTCTGTTGACGATCTTCTCGATGACCTTGGCTGGGAAAGGAAGCAGGGAGATGGGCCAGAAGTTCTTGAGGTCTCTCGGGTCCGCCTTGGGTTTTTTGAGCAGGGCGTTGATCTCGGCATGTTTCCAGCTCTCTGGGAAGGTCGCGGTCTCGAAGGAGAGGTTGATGACGTTGCGCAGGCGGGGTGCGATGGAACTGCTGGCTTTGTTGAAGATGTGGTGCAGAAAAGGGTCTGACGGGGAGCCGGAGTGGATTGTGCTCATAGTCTTGATGGTGTCATCGATGTTCACATTGGCCCAGGCTGGCAAGGGGTCGTGGTCGATGGTGTGTGGCGAGTCTGGTGTGTCGGTGTCTGTTGGGGCTGTCTGGGTGTTGAGGCTGTCGTGGATGTCGGTTATCTTGCGGTGGAAGAAGGTGGCGAGGGAATCGCACAGGGCTTGCGATGGCGGGATGTCGTTGGTGTTGGAGCTGGGGTTGGAGAGTTCCTTTACGATGTTGAAGAGCTCCTTGCTGTTGTGTGCGTTGTTGTCGAGGCGGTCTTTGAAGGAGATCCTCTTGGCGGCCCTGATGAGGTGATGGTGGTTGCGGTTGGCGTCTTTGTGGGCTGCGTGGCTGTCCGGTGTCTTTTCACTGTGCCATTTCATCTCTAGTTTCCGGCAGGTACGCTTGGATGCTAGGAGTTCCGGGGTGAACCAGCTGGCTCTCTTGCTGGTGTCTCTGTAGGTGGGTTTTTTCAGCGGGGCGAGGGTGTTGGCGCAGTCGTCAATCCATCGTCTGAGGTTGCGGGCAGCGTCGTCTGTGTTGGAGAGGTCAGTGGGTGGGCTGAGAGCGAGGTTTGCCAGTAGTTGGTCTTCGGTGACTTTGCTCCAGCAGCGGTGTGGGATCTGTTGGGTGCGGTGGTGTGTGGTGGGTTTCTGGAAGGTGAAGTGGATGCAGCGGTGGTCAGTCCAGAGGAGTTCGGTGGTGTGGCTGAAGGAGACGTGGGAGCTTGAGGAGAAGACGGGGTCGAGCATGTGGCCGGCGGAGTGGGTAGGTGTTGTGACGAGCTGTCTCAGTCTGAGGTTGGCGAGATTGTCGATCAGGGTGGTCGAGTTGCTGTCGTTGTTGTTCTCCAGGTGAAAGTTCAGGTCTCCGAGGAGGATGTAGTTGGTGGAGGTTAGGGAGTGCGAGCTGATGAAGTCGGCGATGGAGTCGCTGAACTGGGGTCGGGGTCCGGGAGGTCTGTAGATGAGGGTGCCTCTTAGGGTGGTGTTGGGGTCCGTGTGGATCTGGAAGTGCATGGGTTCGGCGGTGCTGAAAGTGTTGTTGGTGCTGGTCGAGACCCTGATGGTGTTCTTGTGGATGATGGCGATTCCTCCTCCTACTCCGTTGGTGCGGTCTCTGCGGGTGATCTTATAGCCGTCTGGAATGGCTATGGCGATTTCGGGTGCGGAGGAGTCATTCATCCAGGTCTCTGTCAGGAAGGCGACGTCCGGGGATGTGTCGAGCAGGACTTCCAGAAAAGTTTCTATGCCTGAATGTAGAGGGGTTCATAGGGACTGATGCTGAGCATCACCTGGTCGATGTCGAAGCCTTCCCAGACACAGACTTTAGACTTCTTCTCCTCAGTGCTTTCTCACCTTCATTGACAGCTGCACTGAGACCCTGTACTTCAACAGCCTGCCATCATCAAGCCTGGCTTCAAATCCAGCTTGCAGCTTGCCATGCTGCCAACTTGTCAAGGACCACTTTTTCTCTATGGAAGTATCTAAGACAAAAGGTAAACTTTTCACTGGGCTGAACCTGGTCCCTCTACTTTTCTTGTGTTGCGTTTTCATTTTATTACTGTTTGAGTGCTTCATAAATACTTTACATATTGCCTCTAAGTTAAGCTTGATGGATTTGTGTCAAGCGACCAGAGGGTTAAGCACAGTTTTTGTTTAGTGGCTTTAGAGGTTCACCCATTAAGGATTGTATTTATTATTTGATTTGGGTTCTCTATGCCCCTTCATTGAACAGTTACCTACCCCTGAGTTGTGTTGGTGACTTATTTGCAAAAGTGAAGCTGACCTGTGCGATTGCTTCTGTTTTGGGAACTGTGTTACATACAACCATTGCCTCATCCACATTCTGTCTTTCCAAGCGGAAACATTTTTTTAAAGCAGCACTCTTTTAATGTACTTGGGCTGCTTTCAAAAAATGTTTCTGGTTTTGGAATCCAAATGCAGGGGCAGGGAAATGCTGTCCCTTGTTGACTTCTATCCTTGTATTTGCCAGCCACAGAAGATCACTTAAATAAGATTGTTCTTTCAACCAGTGTTTTTCTTAAAGTGACTCATTTATCTGAAGATTCATAACTACTTGAGTGCATCCAAACTTCTGATCATTTTTTTTTTACATAGAGGTGCAAAGACATATATATGAATTATAAAAATACACTTTCTTTATGGAGAAACAATGTCCTTATTTTCTCTATCTTCTCTCTTTAGGCAAACTTAATAGACTTCATAATTTTAAACAATAAGGAGTTAAGCTAACTTTGGCAATGACATGCACCTATTAGTCAATATGTTCAATAGCATTCATTATCAATAGAGTGCAAAAGATTACATTCTTTTGAAATTTAAAAAAACAAAAATACAAACTCATATATCTTTTTAATTGCAAATTGTCAGTAGTTGAGCAGATACGATATTAGTACCTGATGCTTGCAACACAGAAACAGAGTGCTTCTCATATGATAACTTGAAGTTCAATGTACTGGTTCAATATACTGTAATGGTGAAACACAAATCTGAGCGGAAAACTATATGGTAAAGCTTTGAAAAAAAGAGTGTATAAAACAAAAGTCCTTCAATTAGAAATTCTGTTTTATTCTGTAAAAATCCTATTGGAATATTTTAAAATACAGCTTATATATACCTTAATTTTGAGTTTGAATTTTTTTATTTAGAAATTAGAAAAACGTGTCATATTTTAAAATAATGCCCTCCAGTCTTAACCCTGTTACATATAAACACTGGCAGCCCATCCTTAAGGGAGGAGGGTCCCACGCCTCCACCTTTCTTCAGACATAAAGAGTGTCTATCAGGCTGACAGACACCCTTTACGTTCAGGTCGGGTAGCCAAGCACTTTACTTGTGCTAAATGAGCAGGTGTCTGGCTTCCTGAGCTCAACTTTGCTGGGCTGACGATGTAATAGCCCTTTGGTGTGACATCCTCAGCTCTGCAAAGTGCCTCAGGATCTTTCCTGTAGGAAATTGGGTTACTGATTTAGGGGAGTGAAACCCTACTCAAGCAGCGACCACACTCTTTGTCAGGGTGAAAAACAAACAAACCCATCTTGGTACAAAAGCAGTCAGGCTTAATATAGAGGCAATGTGTAAAGTATTTATGCAGCGCTTCAAACAATAAAAAAGTGAAAACACAACACAAGAAGAATCCCACACCAATAAAGAAAAAGTTTGTAAAATTTTAGAAATTATTTTAGACCAAAATAACAAAAATGTAATCAGTAGAACTGGAAGAATGACATTTCTGACATCACCGAACCTAGAAGTAGCATTCCAGGTGAGAACCAGACCTCTCTTTGGCCCCCTCATTTAATGTGATCTGCCAATACCCAGATATTAGATCAAACATGCTGAGGAACTTTTCAGCCCCCAACCAATCAATGAGCTCATCAGCTCAGGGGGTGGGGTAAGTGTCAGTCTTAGTGACTGCATTGAGCCCCTGGTAATCTTGCAGGGCCTGAATTAAGGGATGTTACCTGGAGAGGCAACCTTGGAAACCAGCACCACTAGACTTGGCCAAGGTGCTGCTGGATGATTCATTTACCCCTAGCACCAGGACTATAGGGATCGCATCCTTTATGCCAGCTCTCACCTTGTCCCGTAGCCTGTAGATCCTATTATTTACAGGCATACTGTCCCCAGTGTCAATACCATGATGGATATACCATGTAGAGAGCCCTAGGGTTAGAAGGAGGAGAGAAGCAAACTGTCCCAACACTTGGCAACAGTCCCTCTGTTGCTCTAGGGTCAGGGTAGAGGAGAGATTAACACCCTCCACTGACCTGTCCTGCTCCTTGGAAGAAAGGAGGTCAGAGAGAGGTTCGCTCTCCTCCTCCACTACATCATTCATGACCAGGAGCATGGTAACATTGCCCCTCTCGACATGGGGCTTGAAGCGATTGACATGCAGGAATTGTAAAGGATTCCTGGGGGGGTCTTTAGGCCCCTCAGGTAGGTGACATCCCCCTTGCGCTCCTTCACCTCACAGGGCCCTGAGTAGCAGTCTTTTAGGGCCTTGGGCTCCACAGGCTCCATCATCCACACTTTCTGGCCTTGCTGAATCGTGACCAGTTTGGCCTTCTGGTCATATTATTGTTTCATAACCTCCTTGCTGGCTTCTAGATTCACATTCACATCCTTCCAATTCATTTGCGATCCACAGGCATGGATGGACTTACAGCTACGCTCAAGGAACTTGAGAAAAGGGAGTCAGAGCCACTGGAGAGTCTGGATAGTGACTCTCATGGCTGTCAGCTGTTACAACATATTTGACTACATTAGAGACTACCTGATCTGAGGATAGCAGACGGCACCTGATGGTTGTCATGCTGGCTCCTGTGTCTCTCAGAGCCTCCACCCTCTGCCCATTGCTGATGACCCACTGCTGGTACTTATGGGTATTGCTAGGCATATTGGCTCTTGCACCATTTCTCTATCACCAGGGAAACTAGTGTAACTTCTGCACTACCCCCCATACTGACTGGGGCAATGTCCTTCCCAAGTGCTACAATAGCCAGCCCCAGTGTCTGGCCACCAGTGGGGGCTGTACCCATTTGGGACACTTGGTATCACCCTTGAAGTGCCCAACCTGTTGGCACTCATAGCATTTAAGAGTGAACTACAGTGAGGACTTATGGTCAGGGAACTCATTCTTCTTTTTCTCAGGTGCGGGTTGGGAATCCTGCACTGTGGAACTTCTGTGGGGACATTGGAGAACTCACTGTTTTTATTTTTATCTCTTCCCTCTTTCTTCTTATCGGGATGCCACCCATCCTTGTGGTGATCCTCCCCAGATATCTTTCCGTACACCCTGATGCTTAACCAGCAGTCCGCCTCCTTGGCAAAGCTTTCTGGGGTCAGAGAGTTTGCTATCAATTAGGTGTTGGTGCAGCTCTGCAAAACAAAGACTGAACATATAGTCTGACCACCAAATTGTGCAATCCCTGGTAACCATTTCCTTCACTGCCCTTCATCCAAGCATCCAGTGCCTTGATAAAGGAATCTACACAATCCCCCCAGGGTTGATGGGGCAGATTATGGCTGTCCCTAAATTCTACCTGTACTTTTCTGGGGTGAGGCCATACTTCCTGACAAGGGTGCACTTCATGTAGGGATACCTCATCCTGTCCCCCTTTTCAAGGGCCAGCGGGGAATTGCTCTGTTCATATGTGCCTCCAATCCTCCTCAGGGACCCTGTTCATCTCCAGAGCTACCTCATAGGCTTCAAAACACTTGTTGATGTAATTTCCAACAACAAAGTTAGGCATGAGATCCTTTTGGATATGGACACTCTTGTTTTTAGAGGGTACTGCAGGCATGCTGCCACCATTAGTGCTGGATTTCACTTGTTTAGCTCTGATTTACAGCTCTCTGAGACTCATCTAATGGGCCATTCTCTACTACTCCATGGCTAGTCTCTTTTCCCTCCAAGGCTCTCTCAGCCTCCACTATTTCCCTTGCCAAGGCGCTCTCAGCCTTCTCCTTCTGTGCTTTTATGGCCAATTATGCTTCCTCCATTCTAAGTTTGGCCTTATGCAGCCTAAACCCCCAGTCAACATAACTGTCTGCTGCTCCCCTGGGTAGAGACCTTGAAAGGACACATATCTCTTTGCTCGAGGAAGGATCTCCACTCCTGGAGGCAAGACATCCCCCTCCACTGTGTACTGCATTTCAGGACCTGCACCCAGGTCCTCTCCTTGCTCTTGCATTTCACCCTCCTCATCATCCAGGCCATCCGCTGTTGCCAGTACTTGGTGAGCCTCCTCCCAAGGCCCTCAGGGCCCTCCCAAGTTCCAGTTTCCTGGTATTCCTCTTGACTGAAAGCCCCCTCTCTCTACAGAAATCCTTGGGCTCAGTAACAGTGTAGACATCCATGATGTCAAGCTCAAACTCCATCCTTGCAAGTGTGGTCACTGGCACAGACAGTCAGGTAGAACATGGGCACATTTGTTAAAAGTAAAAAAGACCAAAGAAGGAGAATTTAAAAGAAACTCAAATTGGTATCAAATTATTTATCTGGGACTTTTAGTGTAACACATGATCAGTGTATGGCACTGCACAACTGCACAAACACAAATCCAAATCTCACTGCTGAACACGAATATAGGAAATTGGGTTACTGTTTGAGGGGTATGAATCTTTACTCAAGCAGCAACCACAATCTCTGCCAGTGTGAAACACAAGCAAATTCCAATTAACCTGTGCTTAACCCTCTGGGAGCTTGGCATAAAAGCAGTCAGGATGAACTTAGGGACAATGTGTACATTATTTATGCAGCACTTCAAACAGTAATAAAGTGAAAACACAACAAGAAAAATCTCACACAAATTTAGAAACATAGGGGCATATTCTCAAGGAGCTATCGCCGAGTTATCGGCACTTTAACGCATCCAAAGTCGCGCTAAATTTATCGCCCCATTCACAAGCTGGTGCTAACAGCCCATAACACCAGTTTTCCTGCGAAAGCAGTCGCAAAAAACATCACCACAGATGACCCCGGCAACTAACGCTAATGAGATGCAGAGTAGGCGTTCCCGAGCAAAATGCTGCGACACCACCACAATGCAACATTCTCAACGACCAGCCACATCAGCGATAGGAACACAAAACAGGCGATACGGCGCGTTACCAGCAGGAAATTAACACCTGCTCTGACCTGGTGCAAAGTCGGATGTCAACCTGCACAAGAAAAGGGAGCCCAGCCCACAGCCACACCTGAAGAACAACTGATGCCATGGAGCGACTCACCATGCACCCCGGAGCCCCCAGATGGCAACAACACCCACCGCCGCCACCTCCAAGACCGCCACCGCCCCAACTGCCCCCCTGCCCCCCCGGACCACCGCAGAGGCAGATCAGACAAAGACAGCGGATCTTCAGGAAATGCACCAGCCCCACAGACCTAACACCAGACAATGTCAATGCCCACTACAGGCCCAAAAGGACAACCATCCTCTGCATCCTGAACATCATTGTCCACAGGCTGACGGTACCAACACAGCGGACAACCAACATCCCTCCGCAGACAAAGCTGCTGGCTGTGCTGCCCCTGTTGGCCTCTGGTATCCTCCCAAACAACAATCGCCTGAGTCGGAGGAGTCTCACAGCCAGCCCCATCCAAGTTCCTCACACCTGTCCTGGATGCCCTCACCAGCTAGGGACCCCAGCACCCATACGTCCCCCACAATGCGCAGGAACAGCTGGAGACCAAGCAAGGACTATACGCCATAGCTGGATCCCCGCATGTGTCGGGGGCAATCGACTGCACACTTGTCCCACTTGTGCCCCCTGCTAACACCGCACACAATACCCCAACAGAAAGCACACGCATCCCATCAACGTGCAGGCAATAGTGGTCCACAGGGGACTCCTCACCAATGTCATGGCCAACTACCCAGGCAGTGTGCATGATCCCTTCATCTTCCGACAGTCCAACATCAACCAGCGCTTCCAGGATGGCACCCATGGGAATGCACTGCCCGTTGGCAAGTACCAAATGAACACACCACACACCTCAACCCCACAATCATGCAACTCACAACTCTGGCACTGCACACGTCACAAAATCACATTCAACATGCCAAACAACATGCCCCCCCACCAGACACGACAGCAAAACTTACTGTGGCAACCTTGGTCAGCCATGTACATGAGCCATCGACGGCATGGCATCTCAGCCACACAATACCGGAATGTGGGGAGAGGTGGGAACCAGGCATGTGCGAAGGAGGCAAGTGACCCATGAATGAGTATGTACACAATGCCAAGTGTGGCGGAGATGTGCTGGACAGACTGCAGTATGCAGACCACAGACACAGCCATGTCTACTTGCACTGCTGGTGTTTGGAGTGTAGTGGACAGTGGACACAACCATGTCACCCCAGCCGGTGGGGAAGATCGCGGAAATGTAGCTTGTGACGTCCCCCCCTGTAAGTGTGTGCGGAGTGGGCTGGCCCAGCGTACGCCAGGCCATCACAGGGGTGTGAATAAAAAGCACCGGCCCCGGACCCGTCAGGCCCGCCCCTGCGCAGCCAGGCCTCACTGCTCACCTGCCGACACCGGCGTGTGTCAAAGAGGGCCCACCACGTGCCGGAGCAAGCTCCAAGCCCGAGGCCCGCGACCTTCGCAGACTCCTCAGACCATCACGGCCTCCTCGACACAGGCCCGCTTTATTCCTTTTTCGTTGACGTACTCCACCGCTGCCTCGGGCCTACACTACGCTCAAGTAGGTCACACATTTGGAACTGAGTCTTGATTATGCTATGGCAGAGTACACACTTTATGGCTGAGTTTATATCACTATACTCCCTTCGATGTGGTGACACAAAGTATGTGCATGGCATCCCAACCACACGTGTCTGCGGGCCCCTGATGACTACGCCTTCGGCCTACACTGCGGACGAGTAGGTCACACATGTTGAACTGATCCGTGATTTCTGCATGGCGGAGTACATATCATTGTACGCAGGGAGCCGAGTAAGAGGAAGATGCGGTTCAGTCCGGAGGAGAAAAGGACCATCGTTACGGAGGTGTCTGAACACTGCAGACAACTGCCCTGGTGTCACCAACCCTGTGCATTGTGGGCCAACGACACATGGCTGTGGGCCCCTGCTGACCGCTGCCTTGGGCCTACACTGCGGTCAAGTAGGTCACACATTTGGAACTGAGTCTTGATTACACAATGGCCGAGTACACACTTTATGGCTGAGTTTATATCACTATACTCCCTTCGATGTGGTGACACAAAGTATGTGCATGGCATCCCAACCACACGTGTCTGTGGGCCCTTGATGACTACACCTTCAGACTACACTGCAGTCCTGCATGCCCCACACAAATCCATGCCAGTCCGTACCAGGCAGGACACGGCATCGTCACTGGCCAAACACCCGCTCAGCTCTGTCGCTACTGCCTCGGTCAACCACGAGTCATCCCCACATGCCATTTAAGCGCCGTGTGTCAGTGTTCCAGGAGGAGCTTGCTGAACAGCGGTTGGCCCGCGCTGGTCGCTGCCTCCAGACTACACATCGGTCGAGTAGGGCACACATTGGGAACTCAGTCATGATTCATTTATGGCAGACCTGATATCATTGTACTGGCCTCGTCGCAGACTGCATCCCCTTTCAGCTCCGGTGCCACTAAGTCTGTTCCCCGACAACCATGGAAACTTTCTTCTTGAGATTTGTTGGCGACTGAGTCCATGGACTGGGGTTTGTCTTCATCATCATGTCGGTGATACTGACTATGTGTCCAAAATGAGGCTGTAGCATTCCACTCCTCTATTTGCCGCTTCTGGCCGGCTCCTGCCCTCTGTATCATGCCCGACGACACCTTCAACTGTCCCCCGCAAACCTCCGCTACATTCACCTTCGACATTGACGAGGACCCGCTCACCTCGCGTGGCCCTATCTCACTGCACCGCCAAGTCACCGTCCCGTGGCGGTGTGCCTGTGCCGGCCACAGTGCATCCGGGGCCACTAACTCTGTGCAGCTCAAACCATGGCCCCAGTCTGATGGCATGTTGGATGGCCTCTGGGTCGATGGTCTGGGGTCATCAACGCCATGTGTCTGTGGCCCTTCGCTGTCCGCTGCCTCCGGCCTCAAAAGCGGTCCACCTTGGCTCACACATCAAATCGAGTCCTGACCTGCCCGGACGTCGCATCACTGCAGGATGCACATGCCACCACGGCCAGGACCAACTCCAAATGACAGGTGCCAGAGTCGGAAGTGTCTTACTGCCAGACTGTCAGAATTGCTCACACCTGTCGTGGGGGCCATCATCAGCTTGATACGCTGCTCAGCTCTTCAGGTGCCACTAACTCAGTGCACCACAAATCAAGAAACATTCTGTTTGCATGTTGGGTGAACACTGTACTCCCTCCTGCTACCACCATGATGCTTCACAGTTGTTTCTGTTATGCTGGTGTTTTATGTTTCTGCTTCAATTGTGATCACTGTACAAGTTGTTGCCAGCACCAACGACTCCTTGAGGGCTGGCTTACACTCACCCCACACACATCCAGCACATGCGTCACTGTACATGTGACCATGCCAATAAAGGTGTCGAGCGCACGTGCCCGTGGCCAGCTCAACGAACTATCTGTGTGTGTCCGTGTGCTCATGATGTATGCATTTGTGCACCGGGCACTACAACATTACATTGTGCCGTGTACAGAGGACTCAGCCATGTCACCGCAGGCAGCGGGTGGGACATTGCACATGTAGCTTTGTCGTCCCCCACTCAATACATAAAAGGAGTCAACTGGGGGTGTGGATGATCATCCCGTGGCTCTGGGTGTGGTTCAGTACTGGAAATGTGCAAAGGCATGTGTCTCTGTCGCAGTGTGGGTCTCCATTGGGGAGTGTTGGTGGGCCCTGATGGGACTTAGACACACACGTATGTGATCTGGTTCGGCTTCCATGAGGTAGTACCCCACCCGCACATGTTCGGCCACCGCCTTCTAGCAGTCTGACACCTGGCCTTGGAGTGCGATGTGTGCTTGGGTGGGCTGCTGGGAGCCAGCCGGGGTGGTGGGTGCGTCCAGCTGTGTTGTCTGTGCAGGGGGTGGGGTATCCTCGATGCAGCGGTGCTGCCCTGCTCCTGGAGGTCAATTGCCTAAGATGTCCATGGACTGTGGTGGGGCGTAGGTGTCAGAAGTGTGGTGGTCCTCTTCAGCATCACTGTAGAGCTGTCTGGTCTGCTCTGCTGGAGGTGTGGTTTGTCCCTCTGCAATGTGAAGGGGAGATGCTTGTTGACATTGTGTTGGCATGTATGTTGCCGCATTGTTCAACTTTACATTCAGACTTCATGACAATGTACATTGTGACTGTTTGGGAGGGGCGGACTATTTGATGTGGGACAGTGGACATTTGGACTACATGACGTAGGTGAGGTTGTACACATACATTTGTATCTCACAGTTTCCTGCTATGTCAGATGTGATTGGCCATTTTCTACGCACAGGCAGACCCATTTGTGTCCTCTGTTCTGCAGTGTAGGTGCTGGGCTGTGTACCACATTGTCGTCCATGTGGGTGTGCTGTAATTGCTATGTGTGTGTGCTGCTTTGTGTGGGAGTCGCACCTGTAGCTGTGATTTTGCTGCCCCTTATCCCTTGGAGGGGGTGTGCCTTTGGCTTTTGTGCTTTTGAGGTGCTGTGATGTTGGCGACTTGGGTCATTTGTGCTCTTGGACGGTTTTTGTAATCTTGTGCATTGTTTGTCTGCAGATGTGTTGTTGATGTCAGTGGTTGTTTGTGCAGGTGGATGTGTCAGAGTGTGACCTGCTCCTTTCCGGATGTGGTCCACACTCAGCCACCTCAGTCTCGTGGCGTGCACAGTGTCATGGTGATTGTACTCCAGCCAGGCTGCTGGTCATGTGGTGTCACTTGCATTGTCAGTGTGGCTCTCACATACGCATCTTTGCTGTGTTTGGCATGGGTGCATGTGTATGTTGTGTAATTGGTGATGTGTGGGGTGGGACCCCTTTGGGTACATGATGAACGGGGGCCTACTTGATGTTTGTATGTGTGCTGCAATGTGTCACAGGGATCAGGGGCATAACCCAGGGTTATTGTGGGTGTGCGGTGTGCTACACGTCGTTGTGCATGTGTGCCATTGTGCCCGTCCCCCCCCATTCCCACAGTCCCTGTTCGTTACTCACCCTGTTGCTGTTGTGTCAGGTCATGTCGAGCAGTGTTCGGACTCCCTACTCCTTGCACCGTCTCCACACTGATGACTGTGGGCATCATTTGCTCCAGCTCCTCCTGTGGTGCAGGACTCCCACCTCCATTCGCCGTTGCTGCCTTCCTGTTGGCAGCGGGTTTCTGCATGGTTTGGCATTTCACATCGTGCCAGCGCATCTTGGCCTCCTCGGCACTCCGACTGCATTCACGATGGGATGCCATTTTTCCATCTGTATTGCCAATGACACGGTGGTGGTGACGGACAGTTGTTGTTGGTGCTCTGTCACCTCCGTGACGACGATCGGGTTTTCCTGCTGACTGTACCCCGTCTTCCTCTTCTCCTTGGCCTTCCCCGACCCCGAGGTTCATTGCTGGTGGTCTGTGGGGCTTGTGGGGTTCGCTTTGACCTGGGCACTCGTTCTGGGTGCATCCATGTTGCTGCGCAGTTTGATTTGTTTATGGTGTGTTTTTCTTGTTCAGCTATTATGGTGCATTTTCCCGCCAGACGCGTGGGGATTGATGCCTATCGCTGGTTGTCACTGTTTTTTTTTTCGTGGTTGGCCTCTCCGCAACTTTATTTGCGTTGGTGTTTCGCATTTTTTCGGCATTGCGTTGTTTTTAACGCGGTCATTTGACGCGTTATCGTGGGACTATCGCATGGTGACACCAGGTTGAGAATGCTACGTTAACACAGCGTTGTTTTCCCGCGATGGACTGCGATGTGAGAAGTTGCGTTAAGCTAAACTTGCGGTGGTTATCACACGTTCTTGTGAATATGCCCCATAGAGTAAAATTTGATAAATTATTTGAGCCCGAGAAAAACTAAAATTTAGTCGGTAGAATGGAGATATGCAATTTCAAAATTTAAGTAAAAATAGTGCCTAGAAGCACAAAGGGCCAAGTGTGGTTAGCTGGTCTTGCTGTACCAGGACAAAGTCACACGTTCAGGGTGACCATGATGGAGCGTGGACCACATACAATGGCCAAGTTAGGCCCAATGAGCAAAGTACCTTAAATCCTGGATTGAACAGTGTTGCAAGATCCAGCATAGAGGATGCGTCATGCAGCGGCAGTTATAGAGAAGCTGTGGTGCTGTGGTGTGCAGTCCTACATCGTCATTGAGGGTGCGGTTGACTAGGGGCTTGCAATACGAAGTCCGTTGTCGAGGATGCATCGTGCAGCAACAGTTTCGAAGAAACTGCAGGGCTGCACTGTGCAGTCCTTTGTCGTTGTCAACGATGCCGTCAATGAAGGGCATGCCATGTAAAAGCTTTGGGTGGGCAGAATTCACATTGTGGAACTCTGTGGAATTCTGTGGAGTTCATTAAAAATCCCATGAGCTTCGGCGGTGACGGAGTACTGCACAATGTGTACAAAGATGTTGTGCTGGCATTTCTTTACAGGAGACCATAAGCACAAGGAATACACTCCTCCAACAGAAATTAAAGGAGCTATGTGGACAACTACTGCACATTTTTACAGTGATACTTGCTGCCTCGTGAATAAAGACAGCTTCCTATCATCAACGGGAAACAGCATTTAGCAGCTAGCACACAGCTTCCATGGGTTTTACACCTCATAAACATTATGTCCGAAAGTTAAGCCACAGAGACCAATTTGCATGTGCCTAGCTGCGCCAGTCCAATCTCTCGATTCACAAACATACCCAAGGCTGTACTCGTGTTTTGCTCCCACCCGCTTGCGGACTGTGACCAAATGAATAATCAATGTGCACTAAGTCAATTCCTTATTATCTAGAATGTTGAAAATGAATTGCTAACCACCATGTGACCACTCACAAACTATAACATGAAGGTAGGCTTCACTTCTGCTGTGAACTTTGTCCCCAGCTACTCTCTAACACAAAGTGTCGGCGACGGGAGTGCCATCAGGAAGAAATACCCATAACTGGCAGTCTCTACAAAGATATCAATTAATGTTGCCACAGAAAAATGTAAGAGAAGAGTGATTGCGTATTCTTCTCAGAACTGTTCAGCATAAAAAATTAGGGGGTATATTCACAAGAACGTTTGATAACTACCGCAAGAGTAGCGTAACGCAACTTTCAATAACCCAGCCTATCACAGGAAAATAACCCTGTGTCAACGTGGAATTCACAACAAGGCGGTACCATGCGATAGTCACCATATAACGCGTCAAATGACAGCCTGAAAATCAACGCCACGCCGAAAAAATGCGAAACGCGAACGTGAGAAATCATGCGATGAGGTCAATCGCGGTACAGAAATCAGCGAACACCAGCCACAGGCCTGTAAAGCCCACACGTCCGGCGGGAAAAAGCACCATAAAAGAACAGAAAAAAAAGCCCAAAAACAATTCAAACTGCGTAGCAACATGGATGCACCCGGAACAAGTGCAGAGGACAAGCCGAACACCACAAGCCCTACTTAGGACCATCCAGGAATCCCGCTATCGGGGAAGGGCAAGGACAAGAGGAATAGGAAGACCGGGTACAGTCCGCAGGAAGACCAGATCATCGTCACGGGGGTGACCAAACACCATCAACTGTTCGGCACCTTCACTGCGGCACTGGCAACCCAAACCCAAATATGGCAGGCCATCCTCACCAACTTCAATGCAGTCGGAGTGTCCAGGAGGTCACTGGAGGAGGTCAAGAGGCGCTGGCATGATCTGAAAAGGCAGACCAAACATAAGCTCGACGCCAACAGGGAGGCAGCAACGGCGACTGGAGGTGGGAGTCCTGCGACACAGGAGGAGCTGGATGAGCTGGAGCAAATGGTGGCCACAGTCAGCAGTGAGGAGACCGTGGCAGGATTGGGGGGTCTGGACACAGCATGATACGACCTGACCCAACAGCAACAGGGTGAGCAATGACCAGGGACGGGGGGACGGGGGAGATGGGCACAATGGCACACATGCACAATTACGCGGAGCACACAGCACACCAACAATGACCTTGGAACATGTCCCTGAATGCCTTGGCACACTGCAGCACACATAGAAACGCCAAGTAGGCCCCCATCCACAATGTGCATAGAGCCCCCCCTATCACCAATATCACAACCTACCCTTGAACATGTGCTGAATCCAGCAAACCAGCAGCTCCGTGACCCACACTGACTATGCAAGTAACACTGCATGTCAGATAGCATAGCAGCTGCCCAAAAAAAATGACATGGCCCACGAAGTGACATGGAGGGAGCCAAGTGCGGATCACATCCTCAAAGGAGCAGGTCACACTCCGACGTGTCCACGTGCAACCACAACCCATGCCTTACAATACACGCAGCAGACCAACAATGCACCAGGCCACAAAAACAGTCCGCGAGCACACATGACCCAAGTCAAAAGCAAATCAGGCCCTGAAAAGCACACAATTCAAAGGCACCCCGCCTCAAAGGGAGAAGGCTACACGAAATCAGAGCTGCAGGGGCAACTCCCCCACAATGCAGCACACACACATAGCAATCACAGAACATCAGCAATGAAGGCAATGTGGTACAAAGTGCAACACCAGCACCACAGGACAGAGCTCACAACAGGTTCCGCTCGTACGTAGTAACTGTCCACCCACATCTGGCATTGCCTGACACTGTGTGATGATAATGTACGGGTACTACCACACATCCGTCATATAGTTGAAAAACACACTGATTGCCATCAAATAGCCAGCTCCCCCCAAACAGTCACAATGTACATTGGCATGCAGCCTGAATGTAAACATCTGCAAATCATCACCATACATGTGAAACTCTGTTAACCTGCATCTCCCCTTTACATTGCAGAGGGACAAACAACACCCCCTGCAGAGCACACCACACATCCCACCATTGATGATGAAGAGGACAACCTGCACATATGTCAAGACACCCTCCAACGGATGCTGGACAGCCTCTGCACCCCACCCCCAGTAGCAGGCCAGGCCAGCTGTCCCGAGCTGACTCCACCACCTGCACAGACCATACAGCAGGAAACACACACCACCCGGGCTGTCTCCCAGGACCCCCCCGACCAATACATGGAATTCCAATGTCGTGTGTTGGGTTGCCAGGTGGAGTTGGCTCATCAGCTGCGGGTGGGTTTCGAGCTCGTGGCAGCCAAACTCAATGCCATACGTGGGTGTCTGAGTCCCATCAGGGACCACGTACAGTCCCTATCGGACACCCCCTGTACGCACCATGCTTCGCCACAGACCTTGGCTAACCTCGCTGGTGCCATGAGTCTAATACAAGCACTGTCTGGTCAGACAGGCACCAGCCATGACAGCACAGAGTTGGCCCAGATGCGGAGGGGAATGGACACCATGGAGCAGATGCAGGCCGGAAGTATGTCTGCCACTGCTGGACACCAGCGAGTAGTGGCTGGTAACAGCAATGGGAACAGCAATGCCCTGCAGTACTCCAACTTGCCATTGCTGCCACTGATCCCTTCCCAGATGACTGCAGCAGGAACATCGACACACACAGCTCCAAACCCTGATGTGTCCCTGGCACACTGTGATGCTGCCCCATCACCTACGCAGTCTGATGTGTCAGGGGCACACAGCCATGCAGCTATCACCCTGCCACACACACCGGACACAGAACCCGTAACAGGGGTGTGAGAAGGGTATGGGAACTACTGTGAGGAAGGAGGCAGTAGCATCCATCACCGCCATATGGCCTGTCCCTGCCTGGTCATGACCTATGCATCATGCCCTGGGAAATACCTCCTACTGACCTCCGAAACAACCTGGGACATTCACCTGGACCCCGACACGGACTGCCATTGCTTCACCGCTGGACAATCACACAGCAATCCTGCTGCTGACTGCACTCTCCCTCTTCCCAATCACTGTGCAATCCCCAAAGGACTCTGGTTGGGCCACCACTGGGCTTTCATGTGTTGTGGGCTTGGATGGGCAGGTACAGCTCCAACTCCGTCAATCACCTGAATGTGAATAAAACATTCTGAATCACACAGATGTGTCATCACTATGTTCACTCACGTATGGAAGTATGGCTGGATGTGGGGACAATGATTGCACATGAAGGTACACCCTGGTAACTGACATCTATGCGCATGTCTATCCCTGAGACACATGGCCAATTGGATGACTGTGAAGGTGAGTACTAGCTGTGACCCCATTGCACATCAACAGCAATCTCACAACACCCCAACTTCGGCACACGTCCATGTGTTGAATAGGGCCATGTGTAGGAGTGACCAAAACGGTGGCAGGCCAGGAGTGGTATCCCACACCACGTGTGACAGCAGAACTTCACGTCGCATACCGAATTACACACATCTGTGTGGACACATTCTGTTGTGATGTATGACATTGCTCCACATGGGCAGAGGTTGGACACCATACACACATAGTCCTGGTGCTGGGTTAAAGGTAGTTGAAGCCTTTCCTGTCCTTCTAAGTTGGGAGGCCAGCCAACTAGCACTTGGAGTCACTCTGGTGGTCCTGGGTTAAATATACTGGTCCAGTCCTTCTTACTCAGGCTGCAGGGCAGAAAAGTAGCAGTCCTCTTTGAAGAGCAGCACAGCAGTCCTTCTGAAACTTCCACAGGTCCAGAGGTGTTCTGAGGAGTTGGGTCTGAAGGTTCAATATTTATACCTATTGCCCACTTTCAAAAAGGAGAAGGTTCTGAAGGTTTCCACCCCCAGAGGTATCTGGAATTTCTTGCCTTCCTGCCCTGGTCCCAGCTTGTCTGGGGTCACAATAGACTAGTGTCAAACCCTTTGCAAGTGTGCTCAGGCATAGCCTTTATAATGTGCAAGTGTGGCAGGTGACAGCTCCAACCCCTCATCAAATCAGAGATGGCCCATGCTGCCTACACCTATCTCCCCTTTATCCTACTGTATGGGAGTAATTCTCTAAGATCAGCTGCCAGTTACACCTAGTCATATGACCCAGGCTGCAGCCAGCAGATACCAAATGGTTAGAACAAGAAAATGAAGAAGGTTTTACAATATCATTTCTTTGACACCAAACTCAACATTCCTACCTGCTCCCAATAAAATGTTATCACTCATTAAACGTAATAATTTAACCCAGCATTATCCTATGGGAGAGGTAAGCCTTCTAGTGGTGAAACATGAATTTAGGAGTTTTTCCCTACCATGGCATGTCCAGCGTAAACAGTACAAGTTCATCTTTTTAAATACACTGCTTCCTAACCTTTGGGTTGTTTGAATCATACCCTATGTCTTAAAAGGGAGGTCAGGGCCTGGCAAGAGGTTTATCTTATCAGGTCAAAATGGCAGATCAAAACTGCGCACACAGGCTGCAATAGCTGTCATAAGACATTTTTAAAGGGCTACTTAAGTGGGTGGCACAATCAGTGTTGCAGGCCCACTAGTAGCATTGTATTTGGACACCCTGGGTACATGTAGTGCCATCTTATTAGGGACTTAGAAGTAAATTAAATGTGCAAATTGGGTGTAAGCCAATGCTATATTAAAAGAGAGAGCACAAGCACTTTAACGCTGATTAGCAGTGGTAAAGTGCCCAGAGTACTAAGGCAAGCAAAAACAAAGTAATCAAAAACAGGATGATGGAAGGCAAAATGTTGGGAGGAAACCACACCAAGGATGTCAGGTCCAACACTCCCGCTCATGATGAGGGGGGAGATACTCATAGCCTTGGACCTGGATGCCTCAGTTTTAAGTCCTGAAGTGCCCACGTCCGAGTGTCTATCACTGACACATCATCACAGAGTGGAGTGGAGTCAGCAGTCTCACTGACCTCATCCCACTCTCTGACGAATAAGGGACTGCTGCCTCCTCTCATTGGCTGACCTAAGATCAGTGAAAGAGAGGAGGCAATAGTTCCAACCCTGCAAGAATCACTCCCGAGATGCTGCAGCCGGTACGTTTTATGTTTTTTAATGTTTGGTGCATTCGTGCGTGAGTATGTATAAATGTCTATCTGTGTATTTGTGAGTGGGTGTTGTGAATGGGTGTGAGTGTATGCATGTTAATGCATGAGTTTGACTGAGTGTCCATATGCACATTTGTGACCCGCTCACCTCTCCCTGCTCGAATAACCAGTGGACACTGAAAATAAATAAGAAAATAAGGCAGCACTCCTCTAATTTTTCAGGTCATTCATTCAACTCATCATAAAATGACTCCCTCCAAACCTCCGTATGCATTTACTTATTGCCCAGTATCACACAAACATATACTTTGTGCATATTCAAAAAATTCAAGAATGAACCCAATGGGTCTTGAAAGACTATCGGACTGCTGCTAATTTCCCTGGAATTACATAATTTCTGGAATAAAATGTTCATGGAAGGTGGCAGCAACTGAGAGATGCTCCATTGCTAGTCCTTTGTGTCTTTGTAGTCTTGCAGGGGATATTCAATTAATGAGAACACGCATAAGTGAATAGAACAGTCAGTCATTTATAGAAATACTCCATAATCACACTTCAATCCTGTGTCATGGTGAATTTTCAGTGTAAGTCATCACGATTGCTAGGTCTAACTGTAGACACAAATTTACATCTTGTTATAATGGTGAGGTTAGGGACTGCTTTAGTTCCAGATGCATTATTCTGATTCTTCATTTCAAACATATTTTATTTGATACCAATGATTAATTTGTAACAGAATAAGTACCAGGGCCCAAAGTTTTTTTCAGATGCCAGTGACTGGCACTGTCAAAAATTGTGAATATAAAGGCAGCATAGTTTTGATTCCAACTCATGCTTCTTTACTCCACCACCAGCCACTCCATGGCTTTTATCTCACACTTGCAGGTTATTTTTAATCCTTGCTTTCTCCTTTTGTCACTGTATTTCTATCATTCTCTTTCTTCTTCTATCCCCTTTTGTGTTTTTCTCTATTTTGCTGCATCAAAGTTTATTGATACATGCTGGTCCCCAAAAATGTGTGCTAGTGGGCCCTACCTGCAACCACTGGCTCAAATTAAGCACTGTTTGATATCTGTCTAAAGCTCAGACCAGAGCTCAAAGATAACCTTAGCGTTTTTCGAGTTGGGGAACCCCCACAAAATGTTTACTCCATATATTCACAATTGTATGTGAACTCAGAGTATGGGCACATATTTACGAATAACAAATGGTTGATTCATGTTTGAAATGCTGATTTTCACATAAATCAAGGGTCGCAATATTACAAAGGATGCAATGCCAATTTAATTTATTCAAAATTACCAATACATAAAGCAGAGAGTATGTGGTATTTTCTGTTCTGTACTCCAAGAGGAGTGAAGTCAGAAATATTTCAGGGCATCACCAGTGAAACCCGATGGGTCCAAAGCATGCCATTAGAGAATGCTCCAGTACTCCATTGGTCGCAATATTGACAGAGACACAGAGGTTTAGACAGACAAGGAGACAGGTTACATCATTCTCCAGCATTCATACAGAATCATCAATAATTGTTATGGGGTCAGTCTCAGTGACATGGCCATTTGATATCCTGTACGTAGCACCGTGTCCTGTGCGAGTTTTATATGACTGGGGTCCTTTACAATATTTCAAGTAATAAATTAGGTAAATGGTGAAAGCCATTCATCAAAGTTCATGTAAATGTGCAGAAAAGTAGGCACATACTATCATAGGGTAGTAAAAGAAAACCATGCATCAACTAAATTATCAATGTGTGAATCGCCCATAAATGAATGTTATAGTATGTAACGTCATTGCATTATGTTATTTCAAACATCTTTTGTTAGGTAGGTTTATTTAGCAGCAGCATGTTAATTATGCAGTTTAACTAATTTAAGGTACACATATGACATGCAATCAATCTTCCAGTTGACATGTACGCCTTTGTTGTATATCTTTACGTGTATAGCCTATTGTTTAAAGTCACAAAAGACAATTATCACCCAATCAAATCATATCATTGAGAAGGGCCTCCATTGAAATTAAACATGCTCCATGAATTTTGTGTGGAAACAGTTAGAGGAGTCAAAATAACAGGGTCATAGAGAGTGTGGTGTTAAAAATGTTCTGTAGAATTATTTGATATATAAACTCCTGGGTCGGGGGGGGGGACGTGGAGTTTTGCACCGTTGGTAATGGCGACTCTCCTCTGAGGCTCCGAGGAGGGAAGCGAGGTCTGAGCCATTTATCAGACTCCCTAGCATGCCTGGCCATGCTATGATACTGGGTTTATCGACCGGATGATATGCTGAATCTGCTTTAACTGGGAGTGCACTCGTTTTGTCGTTATTCTGACTCCCTTTGTGTGACGCACCTTGAGAAGCCAAAGAGAGTAACTCTAAGTGGCCCAGTGCATACCTGACTGCAGACAGTTGTCGTTTGGACAATCGGATAGCCACAGGCAGATAACTCAGGGGAGTTGCTGATGCATTTGCATTCAATGCATCGAAGCGGACGCATCCTACTCCACTGTTCGCCTCGAATTTGGTCATGCGGACCTCTGTTTTCACGCAGCACAAAGGAAACAGTGAGCTGAAGAGGGGGGGTGTCTCGCTCCCTCCTGCACCCCCGTGGCATCCGGATTCACTCATTCCATCAGCAATTCATTTTTTATTTCCTTTTCCCATGTACTTTGCTTCATATGTTTTATGGGGGCGGGGGTTTGCTTGCTACTGTTCGATGATTCATCAAGGGACTTTTTCCTCTCACTGCACAAGACTTAATTGATACCTGTCTACTGAATGACTTTACACTTTTGGATCATATGGCTGCTGAGTACAATCACCTCAACCTCCCCCCTTCACATTGATTTACAATACTGTATACTGCAATGGTGTTGATTTGAAAGGACTAGAGGGGAGGCGATGAGGACTGATTTGAGGAGAGAGAGGTGTGAGTGGAGAAAGCCTCCATTTTCTAAATACTGAGAAGGAGAAATAATGTAAATAGAGAGTTTATATATATATGTGTGCAACAATCAGGAGACAGAAGCACACGAAAGAAATCGCAAGTACTAATATGGTAAACAGTAGATACACTCCCTAGACTCTGAAACACCAGCCCCAGCAAGACCCCCTACACTGCCCGAACACCACTGCACTGCCCTAAACCCTGAAACACCACCCCCAGCACGACCCCCTACACTGCCCGAACACCACTGCACTGGCCTAAACCCTGAAACACCATCCCCAGCACGACCCCCTACACTGCACGAACACCCCTGCACTGCCCTAAACCCTGAAACACCACCCCCAGCACGACCCCCTACACTGCCCGAACACCACTGCACTGCCCTAAACCCTGAAACATCAACCCCAGCAAGACCCCCTACACTGCCTGAACACCACTGCCCTAAACCCTGAAACACCACCCCCTACACTGCACGAACACCACTGCACTGCCCTAAACCCTGAAACACCACCTCCAGCAAAACCCCCTACACTGCCTGAACACCATTGCTCTGCCCTAAATCCTGAAACACTAGCCCCAGCATGACCCCCTACACTGCCCAAACACCACTGCACTGCCCTAAACCCTGAAACACCACCCCCAGCACGACCCCTACACTGCCCGAACACCACTGCACTGCCCTAAACCCTGAAACACCAGCCCCAGCAAGACCCCCTACACTGCCCGAACACCACTGCACTGCCCTAGACTCTGAAACACCAGCCCCAGCAAGACCCCCTACACTGCCCGAACACCACTGCACTGCCCTAAACCTTGAAACACCAGCCCCAGCATGACCCCTACACTGCCCAAACACCACTGCACTGCCCTAAACCCTGAAACACCAGCCCCAGCACGACCACCTACACTGCCCGAACACCACTGCACTGCCCTAAACCCTGAAACACCAGCCACAGCACAACCCCCTAGACTGCCCGAACACCACTGTACTGCCCTAAACCCTGAAACACCAGCCCCAGCACGACCCCTACACTGCCCGAACACCACTGTACTGCCCTAAACCCTGAAACACCAGCCCCAGCACGACCCCTACACTGCCCGAACACCACTGCACTGCCCTAAACCCTGAAACACCACCCCCTGCATGACCCCCTACACTGCCCGAACACCACTGCACTGCCCTAAACCCTGAAACACCACCCCCTGCAGCACCCCTACACTGCCCGAACACCACTGCACTGCCCTAAACCCTGAAACACCACCCCCTGCACCGCCCCCTACACTGCCCAAACACCACTGCACTGCCCTAAACCCTGAAACACCACCCCCAGCACGACCCCCTTTACTGCTCGAACACCACTGCACTGCCCCAAACCCTGAAACACCACCCCCAGCACGACCCCCTACACTGCCCGAACACCACTGCCCTAAACCCTGAAACACCACCCCCTGCACGACCCCCTACACTGCCCGAACACCACTGCACTGCCCTAAACCCTGAAACACCACCCCCTACACTGCCCGAACACCACTGCACTGCCCTAAACCCTAAAACACCACCCCCAGCATTACCCCCTACACTGCCCAAACACCACTGCACTGCCCTAAACCATGAAACACCAGCCCCAGCACGACCCCCTACACTGCCCGAACACCACTGCACTGCCCTAAACCATGAAACACCAGCCCCAGCACGACCCCCTACACTGCCCGAACACCACTGCACTGCCCTAAACCCTGAAACACCAGCCCCAGCACAACCCCGTACACTGCCCGAACACCACTCACTGCCCTAAACCCTGAAACACCAGCCCCAGCACGACCGCCTACACTGCCCGAAAACCACTGCACTGCCCTAAACCCTGAAACACCAGCCCCAGCAAGACCCCCTACACTGCACGAACACCACTGCACTGCCCTAAACCCTGACAGACCGCCCCCAGCAAGACCCCCTACACTGCCCGAACACCACTGCACTAAAGCCTGAAACACCACCCCCAGCAAGACCACCTACACTGGCCGAACACCACTGCACTGCCCTAAACCCTGAAATACCACCCCCTGCACGACCCCCTACACTGCCCAAACACCACTGCACTGCCCAAAACCCTGAAACACCACCCCTCAGCACGACACCCTACACTGCCCGAACACCACTGCACTGCCCTAAACCCTGAAACACCACCCCCTGCACGACCTCCTACACTGCCGGAACACAACTGCACTGCCCTAAACCCTGAAACACCACCCCCAGCACGACCCCCTACACTGCCCGAACACCACTGCACTGCCCTAAACCCTGAAACATCAACCCCTGCAAGACCCCCTACACTGCCTGAACACCACTGCCCTAAACCCTGAAACACCACCCCCTACACTGCACGAACACCACTGCACTGCCCTAAACCCTGAAACACCACCTCCAGCAAAACCCCCTACACTGCCTGAACACCATTGCTCTGCCCTAAATCCTGAAACACTAGCCCCAGCATGACCCCTACACTGCCCAAACACCACTGCACTGCCCTAAACCCTGAAACACCACCCCCAGAACGACCCCCTACACTGCCCGAACACCACTGCACTGCCCTAAACCCTGAAACACCAGCCCCAGCAAGACCCCCTACACTGCCCGAACACCACTGCACTGCCCTAGACTCTGAAACACCAGCCCCAGCAAGACCCCTACACTGCCCGAACACCACTGCACTGCCCTAAACCCTGAAACACCAGCCCCAGCATGACCCCCTACACTGCCCGAACACCACTGCACTGCCCTAAACCCTGAAACACCAGCCCCAGCACGACCACCTACACTGCCCGAACACCACTGCACTGCCCTAAACCCTGAAACACCAGCCACAGCACAAGCCCCTACACTGCCCGAACACCACTGTACTGCCCTAAACCCTGAAACACCAGCCCCAGCACGACCCCCTACACTGCCCGAACACCACTGTACTGCCCTAAACCCTGAAACACCAGCCCCAGCACGACCCCCTACACTGCCCGAACACCACTGCACTGCCCTAAACCCTGAAACACCACCCCCTGCATGACCCCCTACACTGCCCGAACACCACTGCACTGCCCTAAACCCTGAAACACCACCCCCTGCAGCACCCCCTACACTGCCCGAACACCACTGCACTGCCCTAAACCCTGAAACACCACCCCCTGCACCACCCCCTACACTGCCCGAACACCACTGCACTGCCCTAAACCCTGGAACACCACCCCCAGCACAACCCCCTTTACTGCTCGAACACCACTGCACTGCCCCAAACCCTGAAACACCACCCCCAGCACGACCCCCTACACTGCCCGAACACCACTGCCCTAAACCCTGAAACACCACCCCTGCACGACCCCCTACACTGCCCGAACACCACTGCACTGCCCTAAACCCTGAAACACCACCCCCTACACTGCCCGAACACCACTGCACTGCCCTAAACTCTGAAACACCACCCCCAGCACGACCCCCTACACTGCCCGAACACCACTGCACTGCCCTAAACCCTAAAACACCACCCCCAGCATTACCCCCTACACTGCCCAAACACCACTGTACTGCCCTAAACCCTAGAACACTACCCCCAGCACGACCCCCTACACTACCCGAACACCACTGCACTACCCTAAACCCTAAAATACTACCCCCAGCGCAACCCCCTACACTACCCGAACACGACTGCACTGCCCTAAACCCTCAAACACTCCCCCCAGCACGACCCCCTACACTACCCGAACACCACTGCACTACCCTAAAACACTCCCCCCAGCACGACCCCCTACACTACCCAAACACCAATGCACTACCCTAATCCCTAAAACACTACCCCCCGCATGACCCCCTACACTACCCTAAACCCTAAAACACTACCCCGCATGACTCCCTACACTACCCAAAGACCACTGCACTACCCTAAACCCTAAAACACGACCTCCTACACTACACAAATACCACTGCACTACCCTAAACCCTAAAACACTACCCCCTACACTACACAAACACCACTGCACTAACCTAAACCCTAAAACACTACCCCCAGCAGTACCCCTACACTACCCAAACACCACTGCACTAACCTAAACCCTAAAACACTACCCCCAGTAGTACCCCTACACTACCCAAACACCACTGCACTACCCTAAAACACTACCCCCAGCACGACCCCCTACACTACCCAAACAGCACTGCACTACCCTAAACCCTAAAACACTCCCCCAGCACGACTCCCTACACTACCCAAACACCACTGCACTACCCTAAACCCTAAATCTACCCCCAGCATGACCCCCTACACTACACAAACACCACTGCACTACCCTAAACCCTAAAACACTACCCCCAGCACGACCCTCTTCACTATCTAAACACAACTGCACAATTTGTTACAGGCGTTGCAACGCAGGCCTGTGGTGCTTACTGGAAGTACCTAGTGGGCTAGTTGGGCCCCAGGGACCCTCAGAATTCAAGGTGACCTAATCCCCCAACTTAAAACGCACCACGGGCGCGTTTGCACAGTGGTTAAGGGAGGGGCGTGGCCTCAGGTGACATGTGCGCAAACACGCCCGGTGGTGCGTTTTAAGTTGGGGAATTAATTCCCTTTGAATCCTGAGGGACCCTGGGGCCAACTAGCCCACCAGGTACCTTCAGTAAGCACAACAGAGTTGCGTTGCAGAGAGGTGAAAAAGGTGCGTGGCCTCGGAACGCCTCTCTGCAACTCAGCTCTGTGGTCCTAACTGTAGGTACCTGGGGGCTAGTTGGGCCCCAGGGACCCTCAGAATTCAAGGGACTTAATCCCGCAACTTAAAACGCGCCACGGGGTGCGTTTGCACACATGTCACCTCAGGCCCCCTCCCTTCACCACTGTGCAAACGCGCCCTGTAGCGTTTTAAGAGGTAGTTTTAATCCCCTGCCCTATTATGTACTAGGGACTTGCAGAGGAGGTCATGCTAATCACAGGGGTACCCCAACGCATAGTGTTCCCTAGTGTATGTAGGTGTTTTCACTGTATTCTAAGTGTCTTTTAGCATAGCACTGGCTCTGGTTAGTCAGAGTCAGTTACCACCAGTACCCGTCTGAAAAAGTTGTGGGCACAGGATGATTTTGCAACAAGGCCTCTTTCTGCTCCTCTGTTGGTTCTTTCTGCACATCTTTTGCTTCTTTCTGTGCGTTTTTTCTTCTTTCTTCACATGTCCTACCTCTGTAGGCATAGTTAGAAACGAGCATTTAAAAAAACCTTTGAAATTCACTTAAAAATCACAGGTTTCAGGCACGTTATAGTTAGAAATTAGCATTTAAAAAACCTTTGAAATTCACTGAAAAAACCATAGGTTTCAGACACGTTATAGTTAGAAATTAGCATTTAAAAAACCTTTGAAATTCACTGAAAAAACCATAGGTTTTAGGGACAGTTATAGTTAGTTGGACATTTCACTCGTACAAAACCATAGAAATTCCCCGTTATAGTTAGTTCAGCTAACTATAACTCGCGCCCCGCAATGCACTGCTGATGACGTCACATATTACATCACTCATGACATGGTCAGTGACATCACTGATGACATCACTGATAACATCTCAAATGACATCACTGATGACATCATCCATGTGATAATTTCATGCATCTTCTCACACCCTAATATAACTTTTGATACACCCACTCTAAATTACAGACTGCCATTCTCAAAACCATAGACACTCCAACACCAAAAACTACATACCCACTCACTGATTCTTAGGTCTACACACACATCCACTCACTCACCCGTACAGTCACTCATACTTAGTCACTCAGTACAGGACTATCATATGCACTCATACACCTATATAAACACTCACACACCGCCACTCATCCATAGAGGTACTCACACACCTAGTCAGTCATGCAAAAAACTTAATCACACACCCATTTACTCACCTATACAGTTATACACACACCAGCTCACTTACTCATACAAATACTAGCACATTCTTACACTCTTATACAATCACTGATACAAGTACACACTCATCCATACAGCCACTCTCACAATCACACACTCTCACTTATAGCCATTTATATACTCCAACACACATATATACTGCCTTTCACATATGTAGTTACTCACACATGTACCACTGAGATATACATTCAATCACTAACACACCCATACACACACTCACCCACCCATACAGTCCATCACAGATGCACTCTTGAAACCATGCACCCAGTGAATCACCAACTCACACATCTATGCACAGAGTCACACACACCCCACCCACACAAACACTCAGGCACCCATACAGATACTCAGACAATCAATCAATAACCCATGTAGACACTCATGTAGCTATTCAGAAAGACGGATACAGACATTCACACAGTTTAGTCACTAACCCATGCATTCAGTAAGATACATTTAATCACTCACTTGTAGAGTCAGTCACTCACGTACTAAATCATCCATTCAGACACTTATACACCCACTCATTCTTCAATACGCCTTTCCCTATATATATTAAACATATTTAAACTTTACAGAAACACACAGTCACTGGATGATGTCATCAGTGATGTCATTTGAGATGTCATCAGTGATGTCATCAGTGATGTCACTGACCATGTCATGAGTGATGTAATATGTGACGTCATCAGCAGTGCATTGCGGGGGCGCGAGTTATAGTTAGCTGAACTAACTATAACGGGGGAATTTCTATGGTTTTGTACGAGTGAAATGTCCAACTAACTATAACTGTCCCTAAAACCTATGGTTTTTTCAGTGAATATATATATGTGTGCAACAATCAGGAGACAGAAGCACACGAAAGAAATCGCAAGTACTAATATGGTAAACAGTAGATACATTTCTAAAATATTGCTAAGAAGATGAACATATACAGTTCAGATACAACAGTAGCATTTGCATATTCCTATAATGTGCGCCCTATGTAATGTGCCTAAATGTACCTAGATATGTAGGTGTAGCATGTATGCGGTCGCCAGTAGGTAGTTATAGTTAGGACCTTGTTTCTATTCAAAAATAGTTTTTTCTTTTGCCAATATCTTTGGTGCCGTTTGACGAATCTTCGCGAAATGTTCAAAACTAATGGCCCACTCCGGGCAGGTCCTGTCTCGAAAGTTTCGGGGTGATTTGTCAAGCAGGGGCCAAGAAAAAAGGGGGTCCCAAAACGCATTTTCCCCATGTTAATTTCTATAGGAATTTTGAAAAAGGTTACAGCCCGAACTGCTGAACGGAATTACACCAAATTTGGCAAAAAGGTAGCCCTTGGTTCAGAAAGAGACCTTTTTTTTAAATGGTGTAAATCCGTTCAGTAGTTCCTGAGAAATTAAAAAATGAAAAATATTGATATCTGAGCACTGAGGAAGGTTCACGAACCCTCCCGAGCACGAGCTTCACTCTAATTGGCTGTCAACACTCCAAACCAGGAAGTGTTGGCAGCCATCTAGTCACAAGAAATCAGTAGAAAAAAAGGTGAAAAACAAGAAAAGGGGGCAGGGTAGAAACACCCTGACCCACTAGGCCTGCTCAGGGGGTCCCACAGGGACCCCAAGGCCCAAAAAAACATTGTTTTAAAAATAAAAAAAATCAGCAGAATTCACGCTAGGTGCGCGAATCCTGCCGAGAACATTTTTAAAAAATGAAGCGCAACCTCCGCGCTTTGTTATTTGTAAGCCCCCGGGTGGGCCAGCTCCCGGGGCAAATGCCAAATTATATAGCAGGATCCCACGGGGGCTCCCGCAGTCCCGGGGACCGCCACCTCCCCGGGGCTATACTAATTATATGCAGGGACACGCGGCCCCTCACAGCCCCGGGGACCGCCACCTCCCTGGGGCTTGTTTAATAAGATATGGGGGGGCCTCCCAGGCCCCCCCAAGCCCCGGGGTTTTATTTAAATATGCACAGGGGCACGCGGCCCCCCACAGCCCCGGGGACCGCCACCTCCCCGGGGCCTAAATATCTTTTTGTTGAAAGTGTGGTTGGAGGGCCTCAGGGACCGCCACCTCCCCGGGCTTTCTTCAATTATTCACCTCCAGTAAGCGCCACATAGCTGGTTTGCAGAGAGGTGGTCCGAGGCCACGCCCCTTTTTACACCACTCTGCAAACGCGCCTCTTGGCGTACTGCTGGTGGGGCGATGAGGTCCTCTTGTGTCCTGAGGACCTCAGGACACAAGTGGACTTCATCCCCCAAGCAGCAGTGCGCCAGGAGCCGCGTTTGCATAGTGGTGTAAAAAGGGATGTGGCCTCGGACCAGTCTCAGCAATCCAGGTGTGTGGTGCTTACTGGAGGGACCTGGTGGGCTAGTTGGCCCCCAGGGACCCTCAGGAATGAAGGGGACTTAATACCCCAACTTAGAACTTGCCAGGGGGCGCGTTTGCAGAGTGGTGGTGAAAGGGAGCGTGGCCTTTGTCCACCTCTCAATAATCCTACTGTGTGGGGCTTACTGGAGGTAAGAGGTAGGCTAGTTGGCCCCTAAAGGACCCCAGCAGCAAAGGGGACTTCAATCCCCATCCAAGAGTGCACCAATGAGCGCATTTGCAGAGTGGTGGGCAAAGGGGACGTGGCCTGCTATGTGAACTTAGCAATACTGCTGTGTGGGACTTACTAGAGGTAATAAGAGGGGTAGTTGGCCCCCAAGGTTGTCCTTAGGGGCCAACTACCCCTCTTGTTACCTCCAGTAAGTCCCACACAGTGGGATTGCTACGACGTCTTCGGAGGACATGCACCCCTTTCTCCACCACTCTGCAAACGCACTTCCTGGCAGACTACGGGATGGGGGATGAAGTCCAATTTACTCCTGAGGGACTTTGGGGGCAAAGAAGCCCTCCTGGTACCTCCTCTAAGTCCTATGCAGCGGAATTCCTGAGCGCTGGTCAGAGGCGCAGCACCCTTTCTCCACCACTCTGCAAACGTGACTACTACTTAAAGAAGCATCTTTCTGCACCTCTGACTTAGAGGTAGTTTTAATCCCCCTGCCCTATAATGTACTAGGGCCTTACAGAGGAGGTCATGCCAATCACAAGGGTACCCCAACGCATAGTGTTCCTTAGTGTATGTAGGTGTTTTCACTGTATTCTAAGTGCCTTTTAGCATAGCACTGGCTCTAGGCCTGGTTAGTCAGAGTCAGTTACCACCAGTACCCGTCAGCAAAAAGTTGGGGGCACCGGATGACTTTGCAACAAGGCCTCTTTCTGCTCCTCTGTTGGTTCTTTGTGCACATCTCTTGCTTCTTTCTGCACCTTTCTTCGTCTTTCTGGACTTCTGTTGCCTCTTTCTGCATTTCTCTTGCTTCTTTCTGCGCTTTTCTTCCTCTTTCTGCACATGTCCTACCTCTGTAGGCATAGTTAGAAATTAGCATTTAAAAAACCTTTGAAATTCACTGAAAAAACCACAGGTTTCAGGGACGTTATAGTTAGAAATTAGCATTTAAAAAACCTTTGAAATTCACTGAAAAAACCACAGGTTTCAGGGACGTTATAGTTAGAAATTAGCATTTAAAAAACCTTAGAAATTCACTGAAAAAACCACAGGTTTCAGGGACGTTATAGTTAGTTGGACATTTCACTCGTACAAAACCAGAGAAATTCGGCCGTTATAGTTAGTTAAGCTAACTATAACTCGCGCCCCTGCAATGCACGGCTGATGACGTCACTTATTACATCATTCATGACATGGTCAGTGACATCACTGATGACATCTCAAATGACATCACTGATGACATCACTGATGACATCATCCACGTGATAATCTGATGCACCTCCTCATACCCTAATATAACCTTTGATACATCCACTTTAAAATACAGACTACCATTTTCAAAGCCTTAGACACACCAATACCAGTTACTACATACCCACTCGCTGATTCCCAGGTCTACACACACATCCACTCATTCCCCCATACAGTCACTCATACATGCAGTCACTCATCAATACAGCACTATCATATGCACTCATACACCTATACAGACACTCACACACTGGCACTCTCCCACAGAGTTACTCACATACCTAGTCAGTTATGCAAAGAATCAATCAGACTCCCATTTACTCACTTATACAGTTATATACACACCACCTCACTTATTCATACAGATAGTAACACATACTTACTCTCTTATACAGTCACTGATACAAGCACACACTCATCCATACAGGTACTCTCACAATCATTCACTCTAACATATAGTCATTTATATACTCCAACACTCACATATACTGCCTTTCATGTATGTAGTTACTCACACATGTACCACTGAGATATCCATTCACTCACCAACACACCCATACACACACTCACCCACCCATACAGCCCCTCCCAGATGCACTCTTGAACCCATACACCCAGTGAATCACCTACTCACACATATATGCACAGAGACACACAGGCACCCATACAGATACTCAGACAACAAATCAATAACCCATATAGACACTCATGAAGCTACTCACCAACCCATGCAGCCGCTTACACACCAACTGACAGACTAATACAGACATTCACACAGTTTAGTCACTAACGCATGCATTCAGGTTATGATGTAGTGTCTGGCCATACCCTTTTACCTGCCCAAACTATTTTTCATGACTTCCTCTACCATTAATCACACATTCCTAATATTCCTTTTTGTAAAAATTGCATTCCAGCCCATTGATTACACTTTATCCGGCCCGAGCCGGAGATTATGGCTCGAGCCAGAGAGTACAGCCCTAGCCGGAGAGTACGGTCCGGGTGCGGAGAGTACGGTCCGGGTGCGGGGATTCCGGCCCGACTGCGGACATAAAGTTAGGAGTCGTAAGTGATTTCTGTGAATACCAACATTCGTAAGTGCCTTCTGTGAATACCAGAAGTAGTAGGTTTAGGATTTTGTCTCAGATTAGTTCTGTGAATCAGCCCCCAGTTATTCATTAATGCGGCACTATGTGTGTTTTGAACTGCAAATGTTTGTGTGCATGTGTTTAAATGTCGGTAATCCAAAACTAGACGATATGAATTGTCAGGTTTCATTACGGGAAACAAAGAATTGTTCATTGGGGAGGTGCAAGTCTCAATCACACGTTGGTATTCAAGTTGGTCTAAGATTTCTTTGACCTGTATTTTTCATCATTTTTAATAGGGTACTGTCTCTGTGGATTTGGAGTAGATTTTAATGGGATTTCGTGGTGAGTAGACTCCACGTCCAACCCTACATGGTTGCTGTATAATGCCGGAGCTAGTGCTAGCGCCCACTCCTGCGTGTGTTTTAAAGATTCTGGAACGAGGTCAGAGAAAGCAGGCAAAATGACACTTTCCCCTTTTGGGCACTCCATCACAAATTCTGGCAGCCAATCTTTTTCTGCTAACAGGATGTCATATCCAAATATTAAGTTCTCCCAAAAGAGGCCTTTAACTTTTCTAGAGAAGTCCCCCTCCATTTGTAGTGTAATTTCGTACAGTCTATGTGGGACACTAACTCATATCAGGTGTTTCCACCGTGATATGTTCATTCAATACTGCTGTCACCAGAAAATCCTTCAGGTTCTTGCGAGCTATTGTTACTTCTGCTGCGCTGTCTAGCATCGTCAGACCCCATTCCCCGTTCACAAGCTCAGCAACCTGGGCATGTCTAATTTTCAAGCCAGCTACTTTCTTCTTTTTAGGTCTCGGACTAGGCAGCGCATGCGCTGTCTCGTCGAGAGATGCTGTATACAGTATAGCGGGGGAAGCTCCGCCCACTTTCCGCCGATCATTTTGATTGGCCGCAGTTCTAAATGCTGCATTTTGATTGGTTTTCGGGAACTTAATCCCGCCTCCTGACGACCATGTCGTCATTTTCCTCCTTCCGAGGCTATCGGCCCCTTTACTTCCAACACAGTTTTGTTCCCCTGCCTCTCCCCGTTCCCTCCCTAGTCCGTAACTTCTTGGACCATCACCACCCACACCACCCTTTCCCGTCCATGCCTTCTTTCACGCACGCACTTCTGTTGAAAATGAAATAGGTCTCGCGTAAATACGAGTCCTATTGCATTTTCAATGCTTGTTTGTGGTGTGATTGGTGGATGGATTCGCACTCTTTGTCTCGCATGCACGCGATGCCTTACATCGTACGCATGCGGGACAAAACAGTGGCGTTGCCCCCAGCCGCTCCATCTCCCGTTGCTCTTTTGACCAAACGGGGGTACTGTTTAGCTAAATACTTGCACCCTAACACACCACGGAGATTAAGGGGCGCACCTTTTATTTGCAGCTCTCCGCCGCTCCCGGTACCACAGGCCGCCGCATTGAGGGCGACAACACGCCCCAGCAAGTGCCCGGAGCCTCCTCATATTTTATCTTTGGTGTAAAGTACGCGCATGAGGACAGGAAAGGGCACGAGTCGCCGAGGACAATAGTGGATGCGAATAACAGCCTTGGAACTGTTGATACATCACCAATGCCGTCATTGGTGCCAAAGTACCGCTCACCGGGCCCAATCACACGAGCCCGGACGTCGGGAGTGCGGAGCAAGCATCAGCCACCGACTCACCCGCCTAAGAGACGAGCAGGGACCCCAGTGGCAGCCCCACGAGCCCAAAAAAGACAAGAGATTCACGGCTTCACACTATGGATACCACCAGCCCAAAGCCCCCGCCCCCGCCCCTTATGAAACCATGCCGGGAAACACTTCTGTCTGTAGCCAAATAGTACAATTGCAGCCGATGGGACTAGAATCTCGGCGTCTACTCTTGCCCACATGTGAAGCTCGGCAAATCAAAGTCTTTCTTGCTCCTTTCTTCTCTTATGATCCAACAGCGTGGAGCGTTTAGACTCCCTGCAGTCTTCAGTGTATAAAAATGTATTAATGTCTGAAATGTGACAAATCCATATTTTTAACTGAAATCAAGAAGTACAGTTGTTGTGAGGAGTAAAACTGAAATATCCGTTTTCTCTCACAATTGTACTGCGGATGGTGGTGTATAAGCTGGAGTTTTGTATTCAAGGGAGGACGGGATTGTGAACACTGATTCTCCAATTAGTAATTCTGCAGTCTAATTAATACTAGAACACAGCAAATGCAATGCTTAAAATGTGTTTACTAGGATGAGAGTATTTAACTGGCCAAGCTAGACCCACTCCTGTCTTCAAAGGTGCACATTTCAAACCCATGCGGCACAGCCTGGCCTGTTTGTTTTCTTTTTCAGGGAAACCTCCAATGTGACCTTCGATATTTCAATAAAATGTATGCGCTGTAGTCAGTCCTCTGGTCTGTCTGCAGTGCAACACTTTTAAAATGCATTCATTTCTGTGTTTGTTGCTCCTGATGTTTCTTCAGAGGGCGGAGTTACAAGTGCATACACATTGAAGTCCACTTCCTTTGGCCAAATGCAGATGCTGTTTATATTTTTAATATGTCATTGTTTGTGTTGTAAGGCATAATACACGATTAATCAATAGATGTAGACTACAAGCCTATTGCCATGTGATGTGTAGTTTTACTAGTAGGCACCTCAGTGCAACTGTCTGTGTCAGACACATTAACTGTACAGTTTCTCAGTCTAAACGCGTATAAAAGGTCCCCTTTGGAGGAAATGTGCCAGAGACGTCCCTATCGCTTCTTAGAGGCAGACTTCACATTAAGCTTTGCTTTGAATACATGGTGCTGGCTTCTGATTTCACTTCTCTGCTGCCAGTGATGTTTTGCCTTTATTTGGATTATCAGCATTTTGAATTGATTGACTAGCCATTACCTTTTTGCCTTCTGTATTGATTCTTAATTTTAAATAAACCCATCACAATATTTACACAACAATTTAATATCTTCTGATGTTCTTTTTTAATTTCTGAAGACACAAGCCACATAGCCACATGTATGCATATGTTTGTAGGTATCACAAAAACGTTGCACTTGCCGCCCACAAGTGGAGTAAAACATGCAATTTTCCAACCACCTCCCTGAGATAATCTGAATTTTAGGCACAATGACTACCGAAAGCTCACTCTTCCTACAACAATGTTGCTACTTTGTGTTCAGTGACACCACAAAAAATATATTCCACTGTTGAATCCGTTATCCTTCCAGCATATGAATAGAATCTGATGGCGGCACATACATCAGTAGCCAGGGAGATGCTGTACAATGTCAGACAGAAAAGAACCATAAAGCAGCTTTTTTATGCAAAAACGGATGAATTATTCAGTACTAAAATATAGGACGCAGTCACACCTGTTAGGTGTCTGCTTCAGGTGGGAGAGTGGAGGCGTGCGCCAACCAGCACTTCCCCCTTCTACGAAAGGCTAAAAGCAGCAAACACCACTTTCAAATCCTGCAGATTGCTGCCTAGTATCCCTTCTTAGGCGGCCCGCCCTGTGCGATCAAACAGTGTCGCCCCCTCCCCCCCTCCTGCACAGCTGTCCCACGCTGCTCCACACTGCTGGATGCTTTTCACGGGGGCTTGTTCCAGCTGGTTCCTTCGCCTGGACAGGAATTTGCGGAGGGGACTAAATAGGGAAACAGAAAGGGAAACAAGCATTTGCAATGCAATAGGTCTCGCATTTACGCGAGTTTGAGCTATTGACATTGTAATGACAATGCCTTTTATTATTGTTTTTGATTTTAAAACATAAATAAAAGTCATTGCCGTTTACAATGCCAATAGCTTAAACTCACGTAAATCCGAGACCTATTGCATTGCAAATGCTTGTTTAATTGAGGTTTTGCTTTAGTTGTTCTTCCTGCTTGATAATGTAATCTGAATTACGATGTGTTTCCTTTTTTGTCTTTGGTCGATCTTCAGTCTTTTGTTCTGATCGCATATCCCTCTCAGAGTTTTTTGATGAACCCTGAAAGGAACGAAAGGAACGAAAGGAACGAAAGGAACGAAAGCAACGTGTATCAGAGTCCTGGTACCTGTCAGTTTTCCTAATGTTATCACGATTCCTAAGGTTATACCTCTTCTCAGAGGACTCCCATTGGGGAGACCCATCCCTTGATCATGAATTCTTTTCTCTATTGTTATTTTTAGATTGCTTGTTATCCCATTTAGTTTTAGAAGAAGAGGGTGCTTGCTTCGAGTTGTCCTTGTTGGGATTACCCACCATTTATTGTTTCACTGGTTTGTCTCCCAAACTATCTCTACCTAATGCGGCATAGGTTTCTTCTATAATTTTTGGTAACTTTCGCTCCATATTTATATGAGCTATTTCCCGGCGGTGGTGTATGGCGACTGCTGCTGCCTCCCCTCTTATGTTGCTCAGCATTATTTCAGAGACTTGGGCAAAATTACTCATCAGTTTAATCCCCAAGTCCAGGGCAGGTCCTGCCCTGTACTCATTCCGTATCTGTTTCAATACTTCTGGAACGACTGCTATGGAAGGGGTACTGTGTATTCTGATATATACAGCAGCAAAATTGTTCTTCAAGTGGTACAATCCTCAATCGAGAGAACCAAAATGGTTAGCATTTTATGTTTTTCCTGCGGACCCGTATGGGGAAATACTGCTTCCAGCTGTGCAATTTTGTGTGCTATCCAAAATGTAATTTGTTCCCGTTTGGAGGGGATTGTCCCCATTACTGATTTCAGTGTCTGTGGGTTAATCGTAGGTGTGGTCTGATGTGGACCAACTGGAGCATTTCTCGCAGGTTGGACTGTTAATGTTCGCATGACAAACTGAACAATGTGTCTGTATAGGCGGACTATGTCTTCGTATATTGTACGGACTTCATCCACTGGTAGTGTATCTATCTCAGGATATGGAGTGTATGTTGCTAAGACCAGCCAGGTCCCTCCTTCTATGCTTAGTGGACCAAGTCTTACAATGGATGTCGTGTGTGGGAGGGCGCCTTTAAACCAGTTTCTGTGTTGCTGGTAAGTTAACGGGACTTCACTGTCTTCGTATGGAATGTATTCTTCCGGTGGTTCAACTACAATGTATGTGTGAAACAATTTAGGGGCCGATTCCGATTCAGGCCGGAAATCACTCCGACCGAGCCGGACCCGGAGAGATTTCCGACCGAATCAGACTCTGGCAGTCCGACCGAACGAGTACGATGCGCACGCATGCAATCGGACTCGAGTCGGTCGGACTCCCATTGAAGTCAATGGGAGCCGGATGTACAACGCGTACGCGGGCTCCCATTGACTCAATGGGTGCGAGGCGAACAAGGGCGCACCCTACAGCGGGTACGCCTCGATGCGACTCGTGGCGTACATGCACATGTAGGGGGGACCCATGTGTGCGACTCGCGCAGCTACGCGTACAGGGGGGTCTGACACGGACCCCCAAAGTCCGGCTCCAACTGCTCTTTCGAGCCGGATGGCGCGAGTTGGTCAGACTGCTCGCGGCGCGCATCGTACTTGCCCAGCCGGGGAACGTCTCCATTGCGCGGTGCGAGTCGTGTCCGTGCGAGTCGGTCGGAGCGTTTCGGACCCGGGAACGAGTCGGTCGGCGATTTTGTGTGCGCTCGCATCGTACTTGCTCGGCCGGATGCACGTACGAATCGGTCGGGAAAGAGGGCTCCGAATCGGATCCGGTTAAGCCGAATCCAATTCGGTGCCCTACCGGCCGAGATCGGAATCGGCCCCTTAGTCTTTGGATCTGCAGGCGGGAACTGAACCCAAGGATGGAATACCTCTGATCCGAACACCTTGTGTGCCTCAATCACGAAGGTAACCCAGCCACCTGTTGCGGGTACGCCGTGTTCTAACAATCTTATAGTTACTGCATGTCTTCAATTTTCTGTAATGTTAAGAGAATTTGTAAATTCGTCTTCCTCCGAGCCTGAACCACCACTCGTGGACTCAGTCATTCTCAAAAGTAGAAGAATGAGGTGCATATTTTCAAGAACGGCGTTAAAATTATCGCCGCTTTAGCGGCAGAAAACTGCTGCTAAAGCAGCGATAATGGGCTTGATAATATGGCCTTGTGAATTCCAATAGAAGCCCAGGTTCACACCAGAACATGGGCTTCTATTGGAATTCACAAGGCCATATTATCAATCCCATTATCGCCGATTTAGCGGCAGTTTCCTGCCGCTAAAGGGGCGATAATTTTAACGCCGTTCTTGATAATATGCCCCATTATGTTTTAGAAATTAGGGGTTTTTCACAATTTGGGAACCATCTTCCTTACAAGCTTGTTTAAACCTTCAATCAATACAAAGGGTATATCTCCCTTCCCACTTCACACGTCTCTGAAAAGTGTGAGTAGGGCTTTCTGAAGAATCACAATTGAACTACTCAGATTTTAACTGTTAACATAAGAACCAAACCAACGTTGGCTGTGCCATGTCATGTAGTTCCTAGGAATCCCCAGGATGTTTTGGATGACCTAAATTGAGGGCTTGGTGTCCAAACCGCTTCCATACACCCCCACAGGCTATGTCAGCCATTAGACCAGCTAGCTCTTCAGTGCCACTACCACCCCACTGTATCTTACAGTGGTGTAGGTAGTTTCTGGCAACCACTGAACATGACGACCCTGATTCCTCAGGGATCATGGAAAACAGTACAGTACTTTTCGCTCAGTAACTCATGCTTACTTATTCTCAGAAAATACACAGGATGGCGAGTAGGACATTTCAATAAGTATTTATTGGTCCAGTATCAGTCTTGTGTAAAACATATGTGCTGCAACAATCAGGAGACAGAAGCATACGAAAGAAATAGCAAGTACTAATATGGTAAACAGTAGATACACTTCTACCATATTGCTAAGAAGATGAACATATACAGTTCAGATACAATAGTAGCATTTGCATACTCCTATAATGTGTGCCCTACGTAATTTGACTAAATGTACCTAGCCTATATATGTAGGTGTAGCATGTATGTGTATATAGATATATATGAATATCTGTATGTAGCCAATAATCACCTAGGGAAGAACCAACCCCCTCACCTGATGGTAGAGAATGAAGCACCCTGTCTCTGCTATGAGGATGACACCCTTCAAGGGATGTCAGACCTCTGTGTGTCGAAGATTCAGCATGCAGGACCCCGTGTCAGCGTAGAAGGAGTTCTCCTCTAATTTGCAGGGGGGAATAAGGGTCTTATATACTAGAGTTATATACTAGAGTGGTCACTCCAGGGTTTCTTCTAGAATCGATATGTTTTGAAAACAATCATAAATGTTTTGGAAACAATCCTTAAATGTTTTCTAAAACAATGCGATCATGCATAGCGGGCTGTTGGCTAAGGACGAAAAAAAGTGGTGACCATTATACAGAATAATTATGCATTGCCTGAGGGCATGTTTATGTATGTCAGGTACAGGAATTATGATAGAATACTAAAGGCTTGGTGCCGAAGAGACAGGAGCAAGCTACTTAGTAGAAGGTCACCTGTTTAGAACCATTATTGTTGTGTGGATGGGACAATGTATGTAAAAAGGGGGCATACATGACAGGACTAGCCTAAAAGACATGATAGTACGTTCCTAAACCCTACTTGTACCTCTGAACCCCACCATATTCTGGCTTGTTGTCTTTATCATCAACATGCTCGACAAACATTAATGGAAGCAAGAAAACATGGGGAATACACCTACGACAAAGCACAGATTATAATTACCAGAGACTTTTATGCTCCTACTACAGAGGAAACAGTTCTTGACTTTATGTCCTAGGTCAAGGAAAAGGAAAATCAAATATGGCCTTCTGGGTCCGGCAACTATGATCATAAGTATCCAGGACAGACCAAGAAATACTTCGGCCCAAATTAATCGGAATCTTTTATAAACGATCTGGAAAAAAGAAACTCAGAGATGGAACACAAGTCTGACCCTTCCTCAGCTACACAAGACCCGAACAGTAATATCACTTCAGACTCAAATGAGCATGGTAGGCGGAAAACCCTGACTCACAAATGGCTTATGGTGGTAAATTTAAATCTTGGACGGGATCAAAACCGAGGAAAAATTAAGATCACCACTGAAATCCTGATCTTGGTAATTTTCAATACCTTTTTTACCGTAATTTTCCACCGATTTCTAACATAGTTTTCTCTTCCTGTTTTCTTTACTTTTCTTTTCTTTGCTCTTCTCCTTTTCTCCTTCTCTTGATTTTCACCTCTTCACTTCCTCCTTTTCGAACGTTATTATGCCATATTCTGTAACAATTGTATTCTATGCACATCCCTTTTTCTTATCAATTACTGTGAATTGCTTTATTTATATTGTGCTCACCACATATTTCTCTTTGTCATACATACTGGATAAATCAGTTTATATACTGGGTATTGGTATTTGATCTTAACAAGGCTGATGGTTTTGCAATTCTTCATTCCATGTAGGTTAATTTGCACCACCCCAGTTCAAAGTTCAAAGTTTAAAAGTATGTACATTATTGTCTGAACGTTTATATTTGGACACATATTTGATCCTTCCTCATTCATATATTTGTTTTTTCTGTTATCGTCATATTATTTGCTTTACAAAGTACCTACTACAGAATTACCTTGAAATTAGATTCTGTTGTTTAACATCAGTATTATACTTTGAATTAATACAGCATTCATTGTACATCCATTTGCAACTTTATACTACTGAACACTTTTAAATCATCGGCCTAATCTATGCAGTCAACTCATTTGAAACCGTTAAAAATTGTCTCTTTAAATTAGCATAGTTTGACACACTTTATCAAAAGAAAAATAAATGTACTTTTATTGGTCACAACAAACCATATATTGCATTACCTCACCTTACCTCACAAGAAATTGAAAAACTAAAATGAGATTTGGTAGGCCACGTTATACATTCAAGCATTACCCCTAAGAATATTGATAACGACTCCACACCGCCAGGGAAATGTGGCATTGCCAATAGCCTAACAGCTAGGGCAGTCAACCTCAAATCCGGGGAACCAGGTTCGAGTCTCGGCAACGATGCTAAACATCCTGTGATTCTGGGCAAATCACTTAATCTCCCCCTTCCTAACAAAAATGAATGTGTCCTCATGTAACGTAACTGGTGCTCATGTGAAGCCCTCTGATACCCCATACCTTTGGGTCAAGTTTACGCTATATAAAACTCCGAAAAAAAAAATATATATATATATTTACCCTACAAAATATTACAAACAGGAGAAGATATTGAAGGAAGATATATCCTTGTTAAACTTCACATCCTACAGATTGCAAACTTACGTTTCTATCCTCTCTCAATAGATTACTACAATTGTTTGGGTCCTTACAAGTATTAATAGGAGAGTCTAGAACTTCACTGTTGATCCATTCATTGATAGATCTGGCAAACTCGACATTCATCATAATAAAGACATTATTGAACACTCCTTACAGGAGCCCTGGAGACTGTTACACCCAAATGAGAGAGAATCCACCTTTACATGCTGCCTACATTATATACATACAAGAATGCTTTATTTCCTGGCTTCCCCTGCTGTTCTACATGCAACATGTGAGACATGCAAATATAATTCCATGCAGTATATTGGATTATGATCATATTAATATCTATATAGGGTGTGGGCTTTCACTACCCCCAAAATCTCCCTGGAAGCTCAATCTTTCCTCATTTAAGTTTCCCCAAGAGAAACATCTACTATGCTTGTATGTGGAACAATTTCTGAAAGATAATGAACACTCGGTTCCTAATGCTCATAAACTATGGGGTGCTGGAAAAGAAGGATCGAGAGGCTTGATCATGCGAGATACGGCACTTACTAAAAAAATTAGCAAATAGTGCTAGAATCAGTCTTGAAAAGGAAATCTCAACTCTCACAGCCACCTATTCTCAAACACAGTCCCCAGTTTTACTAAAGAAATTGTTATCAGCAAAAGTCACTCTTAACAATTGTTATACTTCTCATGCAGGGAACTGTCTATTTCGTATTCGTCAACAGCATTATGAATGTGGAGAAAAGCCATGGAGACTGCTAGATTATCATCTACATCAACAAGAATCCTCTAGAGTGATTCCTGCTATTAGAAATCTTAAAGGTGTCCTACCACCTCCTTCAAAGATTCTATTCCAATTTCAGACTTTCTATGAAAATCTCTATACATCTGTAAACTGTTCAGGTCAATCAGAAGAAAATGCTTTCTTCTCCAAACTCAATCTTCCAAAGTTAACATGGGGAAAGAAAGAAAGAGCTAGAAGGCGAAATCACAAGTCATGAGCTAATTTAGACAATTCACTCATTGGCCTCTGGTAAGGTACTGGGCAAAGACGGGTTTTTTATTAAATTTTACAAGATTACCAAAAATTACACTGTCCCGATACTGGTATCTGTCTCCAATGAGGCATTGAGTTTGGGACATTTACCATCTGATTTCTTAAGGTCCCGTATTACGGTTATTCCTAAACAAGGTAAAGATCCTCTAGAATGTTCTAGCTATAGACCAATTTCGTTAAAATAAATTCATATGTTAAAATCCTAGTGAAACTTATAGCAAATCATCCTGGTTCACTTATTAACTCCTTAATACATCCCTCCCAAATTGGGTTTGTCCCAGGTCGTTCATCTGCTAATTATCTCACACTATCTCATGTTTATTATGGCAATTGTTAAACAATAAAGAGGAATGCAGAAAAAAGATTTTGATTGGGGTTATTTGTTCCGCACTATGGAGTGGATGGCTTTTGGCAAATATTTTCTCACTTTAACTAGTGGTATGTTTTATTCCCCCACTGCAGCAGTTATATGCGGCAGGTTTTCATCCCCATATTTTAACATCTACCGTTGTTCTATGCAAGGCTGCCCACTTTCTCCCTTATTGTTCCATTTGCCTTTAGAACCTCCGGTTAAAGCCATACAGTCTAATACTGATATCAAGGGCATTGATTCTACTGCTGGGGAAATAAAATCATTTTATTATGCAGATGACTTTCTTTTGACTCTTTAGCATCCAAAATCATCTGCAAAAATTCTTTAATTTCTCAATTAAACTCATTCTCAAATTTCTCCGGTTATAAAATTAATTTGAATACATGTGAAGCCCTATTACTGACTAGTTGCCATTAACGACCTCCCACTTAAATTGCTACACTCTAAATATTTAGGGATATTTCCTAATAGTGGCCTGAAGTATATGATTACAGATAACTTAAATCCTACATTTGAGCAGAACAAAAGAGATTTTCAATGAAGGACAATTCTGAATTTATCTCTGTGGGGTAGGGTACACATTATAAAAATGAATACAATTCCAAAATTCAGCTATATTTTTGGAATGATTCCACTCTCTATACCAAGATCTTTTTTCAAAACACTGACATCCACTATTTCCTGGTTAATACGTGGCAGTGTCATATCTCGACAGAATGACGCGAAGTTACATTCCTCATCAGCAAAAGGGGGCTTGCGTCTTTCTCATTTAGAATACTATTTGATTGCACAACAACTGGCTCACTCTATTACATGTGACCCACTCATAGGAATACTCTACTTTGGGCTAAGCTTGAACGATCCATATTTCAATCTGACACGGAACTGGCAATTTATTCCAAGGTTTAAAATACTACTAACCCCATCATTTATTCTTTGCAATTAGCCTGGCAGAAAGCACATAAACTTATCAACACTCATATACATCTTCTCTCTCAAGCCGGTCTATGGAACAATGCAGACATTGCATACAAAGGGGCTGAACTCAACTGGTCTACCTGGGCCAAAGATAAAATATACAGTGTAGCTGATGTGTTTACACAACAACATTCTTTGAAATCATTCTCAAATTTACAACAATAATTTAACCTCCCTTCAACCCTAGTTAATAGATATATTCAACTCTCATCCGTCTTTACTTTAAGTAAGGCAAAAACTCACGATATAACATCCTATCCCCCAATTGCACAGTATATTCACCCTTGTAAACATTTCAAGGGTACTTTCTCTTGTCTCTCTGCCATGTTAATTGACTCTTCTTTTTCTATAGAAACTTCCAATAGTTTAAGGTCAAGGTGGTCCACTTGTTTGGGTATGGTACTTATGGACAAAGAATGAGAAATTATATTAGAAAACAAACTATAACAAAAGGCTTAAAGAGTCCCGTCTTAAATTTAATGACTTCAAAATATTGCTCCATTGGCACTGGTCTCCGGCAAAACTACACTCAGCTTAATTTAGCCCTGATTCCCTCTGTTGAAGATGTAGACCACCTGATTGTGACATAGTTAATATTTTATGAGAATGCCCCAACATTTGCAAATTTTGGCTAGAGATTGAAGATTACTTGAAGGCACACTCTCCTATTAACTTCTCCTTCACAGAGCATTTATAACTGTTACATGATACTTCAGAATTACCGCCTTTACCCATAAATACCTTTAAATGGCTTTCCACAGCTCTCAGCCTAGCCTAAGTTAATGTCTTACATTTAGGAGGACAAATTTTAACTTGATGGTTCACTCATGGCTTGAAGATATGTTTGATGTGGCTACATTTGAAACATGATTTATAAATTAAACTGAAATTTACATCACTTTGGTCATATATGGGTCCCTTTTCTATCTAGGTTCACGATGATTCTGACTTTAAAAATATACACGTAATGTTAATGTTTACACATATTTCCTAAATATTGTTTATAAAAAATCATTTGTTTTTTGCTACAATACATTTACATGTTGATGTGTCAATTGATCATCTTTATGTGTAACTATCGTACATGTAATACTTCTTCTTTTGGGTTTTTTTCTCTGTTTTATATCTTTTTGTGTACCATTGGCACTTTATGTTTATATGAATGGCATTTGATTGATGATCATTATTTGTTTAATTTTGAAAAATGTAATAAAGAATTGTGATACAAAAGAGAACCCCTGGGCAATAAATGCTACTGCTAACAAATATGCTACATTGTCTCTGATCAACAAACATTCTTGTGGGTGTCACTAAACCATGGCTGAGTGGGAGAGAGTGACAAGAAAGCAACACAGACTAATCAAATACAAAGTGCTTTAATAAAAAAATAACAATTTTTCAATTACCCACAATAATGAAAAAACACTACATATTCCATATTGTTTGGTTACTAGCTTAAATCACACTGTAGAGCCAGATGTCCAGGCAAAAAAGACCCTCCTCCAACCTCAAATAAGTTCACCTCAACGGAGGGTGCAAGAGTTTTCTCAGTTTGGTGAGTTTTGTTTCATAGGAGACAAGTGACAGGCGCAAAATGTATTCTGTATCAACAGCCGTGATGTAGCTATCTCAAAACCACCATCCCTGAGAGTGGAATGAGCCAGAAAATTAAAATTGCCCCCACTTAGAACTAAGGGGGTCATTACGATGGCGGGTGGACATGAGTCCACCCGCCATCGAGGTGGTGAGTGGGATCGGCCGCCTGTATGGCGGCGGTTCCGCACGTGAAATTACAATGCGACCGCCATGAGTGCCTTCCACTCAGTGCAGGGAAATACAGGGGGGTACCATGGGTACCCCCCAGTGCACAAACACCTCCCCCCAACACAAGGGTGGCCCCCAACGGGCCCCCAAAACCAATTCCCGCCAGCCTTTCAATGGTGGTTTACCCACCACGGAAAGGCTGGCTGCGGCCGGCATCCTAATCTGGCGGACGGTGCCTGCTAGGCACCGCCACCATTATACTGATGATGACCGCTATGCCAGGCAATCGTAACAATTGCCTGTAGCAGATCCGTGGCGGGCGGTCTTTGCACCCACCACGGTCGCGGTCAGATTCCCCCCCCCATCGTAACGTGGCGGGGGAAAATTGCTTTACGGTGGTGGAAGGCCTGCCACCGCACTGCTGGCGGTGGCGGGCCTTCCGCCATTGTAATGACCCCCTAGGTCTATAATGTCACAGAGCGAAGCAAGTAAGTCTGAACATTCTGAGAATTGTTCCATTTACCCAGACATCCATACATCTATACATTAATCCTCCCATCTTTTCATCCACGCTCCATTCTTGCATGCACTTTCAACTGTTCATCCATCCACGAGTCTATCCATCCTTTCACCAATCCATCCATTCTCTGACCATTCCATCGATCCTTTTTCCCATTCCACCATACTGCCATCATTCTATCCAATTGTTTGTGGTTCCATCCATCCAGCCATTGTTTTGTGTACCCTGTCATTGTTCCTACAAGCCATTCAATACATGCATCCATCCTTCCTTATATTCTTCCTGCCTTTGTTCTTTTGACCTTTCCTTCATTTAATTTCACCTAGACTTTCACCCTTCTTTCCATGTTTCATTCATTCCTTTTACATTTTCTTTCACCACTTTTCACTTTCCCCTGAATCTTTTCAGGTTTCGACTTTGAATCCTTGTTCATCATTTATTTTTTCTCTTTTTGCTAATGCATCCTCACTCCATTTGCAATTGTCTAAATTTGCTATCATTTCTCTCTCTTTTTTTTTTTTAATCCTTATTCGCCTCAGACCTCAGATGACAAAGAGTAGGATGTCAATTACCGTTACTCGATTATAAGGAGACGTAGGCATTAAGAGTGGAACCGGGGGACAAACACCCACCTACCGGTAGACAACAATCCCACAGAATGTCACTGTCCCCCTTTCTGAACAAAGGGGGTGGTCTCACTCTCTTCTGGAAAACTGTAACCGAGAACTGTTTATGTTGGCCAGCTGGATGTAGAAACTGCAGGATAAGGCCCAACACAGTCAGAGAACATCCATAGAGGCTTAATCATAGGATCCAAAAAATTGTTATTGAAAAATAAAAAAAATAACACTTAGACCAATTTAATAAACAATCCCATACTGCTTTTTTCCTACTACTCTGCAATCTGTCCAAATCAGTCTTAGAGGTCTTATACAGGGAGGACAACCATTCTGTGTGTTTGGGGGGTATAACATCTACCCATTTCTTACAAATTTCTCTTCTAGCCAGCAGTATTGCGTAGAAAAGGAACCCCCTAGTGGGACCTGTTACTTCGCTAGCTATGCCAAAAATGATCTAGGGGAGAGAAATGTGGACAGGGGATCCCAGAATGTCTGTTATAGTTGCCCCTACTTTCCCCCAATATTCAGTTATCATGGGGCAATCTTTAAACATGTGAATGTCTGAGGCATTTACTAGGCCACACTTCTTGCAGCTAACTGGGGGGCCCTTCGCTATTTTGGAAAGTCTTGATGGAGATAAATAAGCCCTGTGGGAGATGAAGTAATGATTCCTTCTAAGCCAGGCTGGTTTTACGGTAGCATATAAGGTATTGAAGGAAGTTTGCCACAAGTCTTCCCACTGCTCATCTGGCATGGAACCTCCCCATAGTTCTTCAGCAAGTTTAAAATCTTCATCAATGGCTTCCTCTATGGACCAGTAAAAGAAGGAAACCTCTTTCCTCCCCACCGGCCTTGATACCAATTGCTCCTCCAAGATGTTTCCTATACCTATAGGTTTTTTAAGATTCTGGGACTAGCTCTGCAACTGTAGATATTTGAACCTGGACATACCTTCCTCTAATCTATTGTGGAGTGATAACCATGATCTTAAAGAGCCATCAGCAGCCAAGTTCCTCCACACATTCAATCCCGCTGTCCTAAGTGGTATGGCTAGTTTGTCTTTCAGACAGTCTGGAACCCCTGGAGAATCCCACAGGGGAGCCATACTCGAGAAGTAATTTAGGCCAGTGCATTGTTTGATTCTAGCCCATATGTGAGCCATCCCCAACAAGACTTTCAACCTGATCTTTTTAAAAAACTTCTGGTCACCATATTTGAACAGAAATCCCTCCTGGGGGAGATCCTCTCCTTTTAACATGGCAGAGAACATGACCCCTGTCCCTGTGTGATCTGGAGATTTTAACAGCATTCTTGCATGTGATAACTGAAAAGCCCAAGCGTAGTACTGTATATCCGGAAGTGTGAGGCCCCCTTCTCCCTCCTGCACCTAAGCTTCTTCCAAGCTATCCTCGTGGCCCTATAAGCCCATACAAATGAATTGATTGCTTGCTGAAGTTTATCAATCCCCTGTTTATCAAAATGAAGAGGAATGGTATCAAAAAGAAAAGTGATTTTCGGTAGTATGGCCATTTTAATCAAATTAATCCTACCCAGAATGGTCAATGGGCCCAAGATTTCATAAGCTTCTGGCATTCCCTGGATACGTTAGCAAGGTTGGTCCCTGAGATCTTATCTATATTCTGAACAATCCTGACCCCCAAATATCTTATTTCACTCTTGGTCTGGAGCTGACAATCCGGCAGGTGCCATGCCATGATCTCCGTCTTGCCAGCATTGACCTCATAACCAGAAACCTGCCCGAAGTCTTGTGCCAGCCTGATAACCTGAGGGAAAGACGTCTCCAAATCGGAAGAGAGGATCAGTACATCATCCGCATAAAGGGCTACCTTCCTCTCCCACGCGCCAAACCTGAAAGATGAGATGCCTGGTTCGTCTCTCAAATGCTGAGCAAAGGGCTCAATATACAGGTCAAAAAGGAGCGGGTAGAGGGAGCAGCCCTGTCTAGTTCCCCTAGTAATTTTAAAAGAGTCTCGCAGAGGGGTCACGGTAAATAAGCTGGATAACTCGGCAGAATTTTTCAACAAAATTAAACTTATCCATTACTGCCGAGAGATATACCCAATTAACCCTATCAAAGGCTTTGGTAGCATCGAGTGTCATTACTGCAAGAGGTAGTGAGAAGGTTGAAGCCAGATAATATCACCAATAAAATCGTAAGTAAGATCAGATAGATTCCTACCCCTCACAAAGCCCTTCTGATCGGAGTGCAGCAATCCGCCGGCTACTATTCCCAGCCTGTCTGCTAGGATCCTCGCGAAGAATTTGTAGTCTGTATTTAAAAGTGAAATGGGTCTATAAGACCCACATTTCGCCGGGTTTTTCCCTGGTTTCAGAATCAATGAGATGGTAGCTTCTCCCCATGAGGCGGGAAGCTTAGCATCTTCAGATAGTATCTCATTAAAAAGTGCTGTCATGGTCGGGATTACTGCCTCCCCCAAAGATCTATACATTTCGGCTGGGAGCCCATCAGGCCCTGCAGCCTTCCCTCCCTTACAGGCTAAGATTGCCTTCCTAACCTCCTGCGGGGATATATCTAGCTCCAGATTTTCTTGCTGAGAAGAATTTAGGGAGGCAAGCTTACTTCTGCTTAACCACTCCCTGACACTGGTTCTATCAACTACATTATCTTCTTCGTATAGGTCCTGAAAGAAGGCAAAAAAGGCATCCCCAATCTCTTCATCGGTGGATACCGAGGTGCTCTTGTACTCGCTGTCAATTTGCATTATTACATCTCGAGTCCTATCCACCTCAACCTTCCATGCCAAGAGTTTGATGGCCCCCTCTCCATATTCAAAATGGGCAAACTTACTAGCCTCCCATCTTTTTATGATCCTTTCCTGAATAACGGCATCCAGCTGATCCTTCAGACTGCCTAATTTTACCAGATGTTCTTGGCACTTAGCGGGGACCGTTTCCCTGTTTAAACTCAGCTACACTACCTTCATCTCGGACTCTGTCAGCGCCACCTCCTCCCTGTACTTCCTGTTTTTATGCCAAATCCTGCTTGTGACCATACCTCTTATAAAAGCCTTTCAGGCAACCCATACCACAGAAATCTCGGCCGAACCAACGTTCGTATTAAAGAAACACTCTGATTCCTGAGATAAAAACTTAACTTCAGGTTCATCCAGAAGTAGAGAGCAATCAAATGTCCACACCCTTGGTTGCTCTTTCCCTACCAGGACTAAATCCATCCATACAGCCGCATGGTCAGACAGATGTGGAGTCAAATAGCCCATATCCTTGATTTTACCCCTCAAGTCATGGCTAACTAATATGTAGTCAATCCTGGATTTATGGCTATACTTGTTGTTATAAAAGGAGACACCTAGTTGAGAGCCCGATCTCTCTCTCCAAACATCACACAGTCCCATCTGTGCCATCATTGTTTGGAGATACATCCGGGACTTGGGTGATGTGTTTGCTCTACTGCTTGGAGACTTATCTAGTAAAGGATTAAAGACTATATTAAAGTCACCCGCCATTATAATTGGCTCTGGGAATTCCAGAAGATTTGAAAATATAGTTTTCATTGAAGAAGGGTCATCTTGGTTAGGGCCATAATAGCCCACCACTATCATCAGAAAACCTTGAATAGACAGTTTAGCAATGACCCACCTGCCACCTGGGTCTGCGATTAAATTACCTGAGCCTTTGCTTGCTTTTTAATCAAAATAGCTACACCCCTGATGTTAGCACTCTGATTAGAGCTAATGAGGTGTTCGACCCATTTTACTTTTCCGAAAATTCCAGACAATTCCTCCTTCAGAAGATGAGTCTCCTGCAGAATAATAATCTGTGCAGGAGAATCTTTAAGGTAATGCAGAATCTTCGCCCTCCTAGTTCTTACTCGCAGGCCATTAACGTTCCAGGATAAGAACTGAATACTACTCATGGCGGTTTAAACGCCAGAACATTTAGCTTGCCACATCTCCCAGAGTACCAATCCATAGACTAAACATAACAAACATAACAAATGTGAATTGATCAGACTAAAAGGCGAATGAGGAATTTTATATTTATTTACCCCTATGCTCCCCACCGTGTGCTCCCCCCTTCCCCCCTGGAGAACCCTGCCCCCATTTACCTGGGCTAATAGTCCAGATTCTGCTCACCGGGGCACCCGTCGAGTCCCTCTATGCTCATAATACTACACATAGAAAAGGCGAGAAAAAAGAAAAAAAGAAAAAAGAAACTGAGGCCCAATAAAGAGACCCTATTTCCAGTTTCTTTTAAGTTGGCTTTCGAGTGCAACCCCCTAAGTCAAAGCTTAGCTTTAATATCTGATAAGTCCATGTGTCATACCTATAATAATAATAATGACATTTATAGAGCGCATGGTTACACTAGGCTAGTGTGTCCCCGCGCTGTGGTACAACCTCAAAAGGACTCTACCTCCCGCCCCCGAGAATGGTCAAGCACCCAGGGAGCTACTCAGTGGGAAAAGAAACGTTTTCAGCTTTTTGCGAAAAATTCGCTCCGAGGCCTCCATCCGAAGCCCCCACGGGGAGTTTGTTCCATTGCTGAGCTGCCATGAACCTAAAGGAACGCCCACCCATCCTTGCCCTCCTGACTCTGGGAATGATAACCTGTCCCGTCCCGCTAGACCTTAATTGGCGGGAGGGGACATACGGAGTCAGAAGGTGATGAAGGTATGAGGGCCCCTTCCTTTGTAAAATCCGATGACTCACACAGAGAGCTTTGAACAGGACTCGTTCCTTGATCGGAAGCCAATGAAGGGCAACCAGAGCCTTTCTGGAAGAGGCTCGCCTGGGTAGCATCAGAACCAGGCGAGCTGCTGCGTTCTGGATACATTGAAGCCTCTGTACACAGGAGACATTAGCCCCCAAATAAAGCACATTTCCATAGTCCAGCCTCGATGTTACCAAAGCATGGACCATAGTCTTCCTAGCTACGGTGGGTAAGAGGTCCAGGGTCTTGCGTAGTCCACGCAAGATTCCAAAACAAGTACCTGCCACCCGCCTTGTGTGATGCTCAAACGAGAGCTTAGGGTCAAGCCACACCCCTAGGTTCTTAACCTGTTCACGAGGGCCAGGGACAGGACCCAGGGTCTGTGGCCACCACGCCGACGTCCACACAGAAGGTGCCTTGCCAATAACCAGCACTTCTGTCTTACTCCCGTTCAGTTTAAGGCAGTTGTTAGCCATCCAAACCGCTAGTTCTTGCAGGCAGGAGTTAAAATTAGCGGCTGCCTTCTCGTCCGACTGTGTTAGGGACACCACCAATTGTGTGTCGTCGGTGTAGGACACAACTTTGACCCCAAACCTTCCAGTGATGTCTGCCACTGGGGCCACATATAGGTTAAACAGGGACGGGCTGAGGGTGGACCCCTGTGGCACCCCTGTTTAAGCCTAATACTCTTAGATAAATGAGGTCCCTGCGCTACCTGAAAACTGCGATTCTGCAGAAAAGATTCCATCCATTCCAGTGCCTTCCCCCCCACCCCACCCCTTCTGAGACACTGAAGCAACGTATGATGAGAGACAGTGTCAAAGGTGGCACTCAGATCTAATAAAATTAAGGCCGCCGTCTGACCCTCATCAACGTACTTCCGAATAGTCTCAGTGGAGAGGAGCAGAGCCGATTCAGTCGAGTATGACGCTCGAAATCCGGATTGAGTAGAATGGAGCAGACTATGTGTGTTGACATGGGCCATCAGTTGGATATTCACAACCTTCTCTGCAATGTTCGCAAAGTAAGGGAGAAGCGAGATGGGCCGCAGATTGTCTAGCTGGTCCATGCTGACATTCGGCTTCTTCCTCAGCGGTAAGACCACAGCCTCCTTCCATTTTTTGGGCACAATGCCTGAGCTAAAAGAGAGCTCTAACAGATTTCTAATGTACGGTTCAAGGCATTCCATACTCCCTATCAGCACCTTCGGCCTTGCAGGATCACTGGGAGAGCCGGACTTGATGCTACTAGCTATCTTCATTAGGGTCTCATAATTAGGGGTACTAAATGTATCCAGATAGTCCTCTCCCTTTCTGTTAGTAGGAGCAGCAGCCTCAGGGCGCCCCTCCCTTGCAGAGCCCGGGAAGGTGGAATAAATTTTCTCCACCTTCTCAACAAAAAACTCTGCTATCCGGTTACATGATTCCACTGAACTCATACTCGGTGCTGCGACCTTATCCAGGGATGAGATCTCTTTGTAGACGGAAAACAGCTCTTTGATTGAATTTTCCGCTTTCACAATTCTATCCTTGTAGTAGGACGCCCGCGTTTTTCTGATAAGGGTATGATAGAGCTTAAGACTAACTTTATAATCTGTCTTCAATTGGGCCAGGAAATCCCTTCTCCATCGTCTTTCAAGACGTTTGCAGGCCGCTCTTGCCAGTCTCAATTCGTCTCCGAACCAGGGGCAGATTTTGCTAGCCTTATGGGTGCCTTTGTGGCCCAGGGTGCACAGCTGTCAAGTGCTTCCAAAATGCGCCTATCTAAGGCCTCACATGCCGAGTCAATCTCCCGACCACCCGGGGCCCCCCTGTAAGAGGAGCTTGCTAAAGTTGTCTTACGAGAAACTCGCCCATCTCCTGCATTTCAGCTTAAGTTCCGCTTTCGCTGGAGTCTTTTGAACCGACATCCACACCTTAAAAGGGATCACAAAATGATCCGACCATGGAACTGGAAGCGGCTGCTCCACTTCTAGAGCATCCCAATTAGCAAAAATTGGGTCAAGTAGGTGACCTCGTAAATGCGTAGGGCACTGCGATTTAAGTGTCATCTGTAATGCTGCCAATTCCAGGCAGATCCCCTGCGCCCCAGAATCGGAGGCATCATCAAAATGCAGATTAAAATCTCCTAGTAATAAAAGTTTCTCATACCGTAATGCTGGTTGGATTAAACACTCAATCAGCCTAGGCGCGAAACGTGTAGAGGGACCAGGAGGTCTGTATACCAGAACTCCCTTAATAATAAAATTATTAGATACAGTTATGGAGAAAAATCCCGCTTCACTATCCACAATATTAGTGGGCTCCAGAGTGCACTGTATGGAATATTTAAAAATTATAGCAATACCCCCCCCTTTCCCCATGGGTCTGTCCACCCTAGTGATGCCGTAGCCACTGGGAAGGGCCTCCAGAATATCGGGGGCAGCATCCTCACTAAGCCACGTTTCCGTGAGGAACAGGACATCTATTTGACCTTCTAAAAGATGGTCATAAATGTTCAGTCTGTGCTTCCTCATGGAACGGCAGTTAATCAAGGAGAGGCACAGTCTCTGGCCAAGCTCTTTAGGCTTTAGCTGCGGGCTAAACGTGTAGGAGCAGTGATTGCATTTTCTCCTACTACCATCTGCGTCTAAGCTGTGCTTGCACTCCTCTCCCAACAAGGGGCACATGGCATAGAGCTGTTGGGGACTATACTGCACTCCTAGGGCCGAACCGGCAGGGGTTCTGGCCCCAGGCCCCTGCCGGCCACGGACGGGCGCAGACGGGCTTGCCTTAAGCGCGCCTTTGGCGCGCAGGCGGCGCGCCCGCTGCGCGCATCCGCTGCGCGGACGCTGGGGCATTGGACCTAAGTAGTCGCGCTCTGCCTCCAACTAGAGCGCTAACCGCTCCGATGCGGAAGTGCCTGGCTCTCCCTGCCCCGCCCTCCGCGCAACGGTACTAGCTACCGCGTCGGACCGGGGCGGGCAGGAGAAAACACTGAGCCCAGGCCTCCACTCACCCAGTAAGTACAACAGCCCCCCTTGCAATTCCCCAAAAGTTAAACACAGTAAAAGTATAAAACCAGATTTAAAAACCAGCTCGGCAAAGGAGAGCAGAAGATATAGCTTAATTCGGCCGTACCGCTGAAACGGCTCGTGGGGACACTGCCACCGTCCTCCCTACCGCAGCGCGGCCGCAGGAAACAGTCGACCTAAGTAGTCGCGCTCTGCCTCCAACTAGAGCGCTAACCGCTCCGATGCGGAAGTGCCTGGCTCTCCCTGCCCCGCCCTCCGCGCAACGGTACTAGCAACCGCGTCGGACCGGGGCGGGCAGGAGAAAACACTGAGCCCAGGCCTCCACTCACCCAGTAAGTACAACAGCCCCCCTTGCAATTCCCCAAAAGTTAAACACAGTAAAAGTATAAAACCAGATTTAAAAACCAGCTCGGCAAAGGAGAGCAGAAGATATAGCTTAATTTGGCCGTACCGCTATTTCTCTGATATCTAATTCTTCAAGAGTCTTAGAGCCTAAGGTGAGATTTGAAACCCACCCCCTAGAGCCCCAGGGAACCTAGTGCAGTATATATATAAATTTCCGATACTAAACTATTTTGTGGCTTTGCCAAAGCTTTCCAGAAGCTCATCTGCCTCTTGGACAGATTTTAAGTTGTACATCTTATTATTATACATGATTTTCAAAAGTGCAGGGAACTTCAGCTGGGCAACCGCACCAAGTTTCTTAAAATCGTCCATTTTCCTGCCCAGCTCCCATTGTCTGTCCAAAGTGGCACGAGCTAGGTCAGAATGAATTTCATAGGCAAAGTCTCTAGGTTTCAAGGACTTTTGCTTCAAAGCGCAATTAAGGATTTTTTCCTTAAGGGAAAACGTGAGAAAGTTTATAAGAATCTTCCTTGGTTTAGACCGATTAGGATGTTTCCTAAAGGGATCCCTATGAATCCTCTGTATATCCTTCTTCAAGTCCTCCTCTGATTCTTCTATCTGGACTGAATCCTTTATAAGGGACACGATGAAGGACTTGATGTCTTCTCCTTCTCTCCCTTCCAGGACATTCAAAAGACGTAGATTGTTTCTCTGTAAATTATTTTCCAACATCTCAAGCCTGTCCCGGAGCGATACCTCCTCTTTCTTGAGTAGTGCGATCTCTGATCTAGCGACTCCCAAGTCGTCCCTGATTTCTCCCACTGAGTTTTCTAAGGCCACTGTCCTGGAATTTCGGAGATCGCCTTTCTTCTCCAGTGATTCACAAAACAGCCGGATCTCCCCTTGATTTGCTTCGGAGACAGAGAAACCTTTCCTGATATCCACAGATAAAGAAGAAAAGAGAGCCTCCATTGAAGCTGCTGAAGACCCAGCAGCCCCCTGCTCCTCGGAGACTATACCCCGCTCTGTGCTATCGTAGTCCACCCTTATTTGACAAACTGGGGTAACCTCTTGCAGGGCGACAATATTTGCATCCGAGACCCTTGTTTGAGTCAGCCCAGTAACTGCCGATGCCATTTCAGGAGAAGACTGTAAAGCAGGAGAGGGACTATCCGACGCCTCCATCCTACCTTGAGAAGGTACTAGCTCCCACTGCCCCCTTGAACACTTTCTCAAAGCCTCCCCTTGTTTAACCACATCCAGCACTAGTGGCTGCACTTTAAAGTAAGACTGCAGGGACGGTGTGATCTTGATCTTAGAGTGATTTTTGGCTCTAACTGATTTAATACTCCTGCTTTTGACCTCACAGTGCTGAAAAGTGGAGGAGCAGCTATCAGCGGCTATATCTGGGGTTGCGCTGTCCTTCTTCTCTTCCCCCTGATTTCGGTTATTGCTTAGGTTGTTGCTTGTGCCAAGTTTCCCATCTTGGAGATGTTTTCTGATTTTGCTCACAAGCTTTGCCTTAGCCACCCCACTGCCTTGTCTCTTACCTCTCCTGCTGCCTGTTATTGAAAGCGCTATGGGGGCAGTGTTATTACTAGAAGTGCTGGTAGGGCTTGCTCTCCCCCTGCACCTCCTGTTCCAATTTTTTAAACTCCCCGTGTGGCTGTGGCTGTGTTTGTAATTGTATGGGGATAAGCACTAACTTACCCCCCTCCGTGGACAACGTGGCACTTGCTGGGACTGCTGCCCCCCCTACTTGCCCCCCCTGCACCTGTTCTTGTTGGTCCTGCTGCGATGGTTGTCGTTGTCTTTGCGGCAGTGGCTGCGCTTGTAGCAGGAATGGCCAGGGTCCTTTGTCTTCTGGGGGCAGCTTCGGAGATGCAGCCCTTTGCAATGCAGGTAAAGGCTGTGCTGCCTCTGCCAGTGTTAGCCCGGAGGAGCCCGCGAGCCGCTGCTCTGCAGCCCCTCCTCAGCTCCAGGGCGGAGGCAGACCAGCCCGGCAAGTCAGGAGATACTCCGACACACATCCCACGGAGGAAAGAGAGAAAAGGACAATCTTCGGCCCTAAAATGCCGAGAAAGAAAAACGGGAATCGGAGAGTAACAAGGGAGAATAAACACCCCAGGTCTCTGCCTCGCCTACATAAAAGTACGGGATGGGATGTAAGTGCCTCGGTAGCAAGCAACCGTTCAGCTAGCGGCCGCCATGTTTGCCATGTCTCTTTAAATGAACCTGGACACAAGGCAGCTCTTGACCCTTTCATTTCAGTCCTGACCTCGTAATAATAGTTATTAAGACTTTTTGTCTGTAAAATCTAACAATGAAACTAAAACATTTTAGAGGTGTGTTTTACCAGGCCATTGGTTCCAGTGACAACTTCAATTTAGCTGCTAAACCAAGGGGTTCACAATGCCACTGTCCCTGAGTACCTGTCCCAGAAGGGTTTAGAGGCCACATCTCCTTAACATCCAAATGTTGCAAATGCTGTGCATGGAGGCGTGATTCTCTTTCTGGGAACCCAAAAGGATAATAACCTCCAATTTCAGTTACTAATTATCCTGCCCAATTTAATAATGGATTCATAAGCAGAGCTACACCTCTCCATTGAGAAAATTAGGAACATGCCTTCTCTATGTCCCACTTCAGTTTTGCCTGTGTTGAGTTTCAGACGGTTGGTCTTCATCCAGCTGGTGACTTTGGACATGCAGTCGGTGAAGTAGGTCTGGCTGCTGGATGTTTTGTAGAAGAGGGAAAGAAAGAGCTGGGTGTCATCAGCATAGAAGATGAAGTTGATTCCTTGGATCCAGATAATTTTAACGACAGGAGCCATGTAGGTGTAAAACAGTGTGGGGCTGAGGAACGGTCCTGTGGGTAATCCACAGATGAAGTTGATGGCGGTCAAGGTTTAGGGGGCCAGGCTGACCGATTGGAGGCCTGGTCAGGAAGTATCAGATCCAGCAGAGAGCTGGTCCTTGTATGCCGGCTTTATGGAGGTGTTGAATGAGGACGGGGTGGGAGACAGTGTCAAAAGCATAAGATAAGTCAAGCAGGATGAGGGCTGCATCCTCTGTCCATGATAAGTCTGATGTTATCTGTAGTGGCAAGAAAGGAGGTCTTGGTGCTCCGGCTGAGCCTGAATCTGTGGTGGGGTCAAGGAGGTGCTTGTTGTTTAGGTGGTCGGCTAGTGGTTCATTGAGGATTTTTTTCCATAGCTTTAGCAGGTTAGGGCAGCAAGGAGGTTGGTTTCTAGTTGGCCAGCATCTTTGGGCTCACTGAGGGTTTCTTCAGAAAGGGTAGTATTGTGTCATGCTTCTGGACATCAAGGAGGGTGGCTGTGTTGATGGAGCTGCTGAGTATATGGTTCAGACCCGTGCTGATGGGTATCCAGTCCCTTTGTGAATGTGTGGTGAGGGGAGGGGCTGAGATTTTGACCTGGTTATGGTTGTCCAGGTGGTGATGGTGGGGTTCTTAGGGTTAGTCTCAAATGGTGCTGAGACAGAATATTGAGTTGGAAATGTCGACTTACACAAATATCGAGTTGGAAATATCTTGATTCAGAAATATAGACAGCAAGAATATCATGGTCAAGAATATAGAAGTCATTAATATTGTTTGCAAAATATAGATGTTTAAAATATCGATTTTTTAATTAGAGTTATGTAAATACATAACTCTAATTAAAAATCGATATTTTAAACATCTATATTTTAAATGTATGTGATATATGTTTTTTTCTATAAGTATTGTTTATGTTTTTTAATATATGTATTTTAATTTTTTAGTAGTTATGAATTTTATTTTAAATAAATTTTGCATTTTTAGTTCTGTTGCGGGTTGTGGGTTTATAGGGGAATAGGATGGGAAGTAATTTAATTATAATAATGTAATGATTCTATTTATTTATTTAATATAGATTTTATAGCGTTAATTGTGGGAAGTAATTTATTTGTAATTAATTATTAATTGGTTGTTAATTAATATTCCATGTACACTTACAGGCCGGCCTTTACCCTGTGCTATACTGGGAAAAACAACTCACACTTACCTTATCAATCTGCATCTGCCAGGCAGCCAGATTTTATGTTATTGGTACATATATATATATATATATATATATTATCTACTGGCGGTCGCCAGTAGATAGTTATAGTTAGGACCTATTTTCCATAGGAAAACCGCGACATTCTATTTGAAATAACTCTTGCGTCGGTTGACGAATCTTTGCAAAATTTTCAAACTTTATGGCCCGCTCCGGTCCGCTCCTACCCTGAAAGTCTCAGGGTGATTCGTCAAGCGGGGGCCGAGAAAAAAGGGGGGTCCCAAAACGTGTTTTCCCCATTCATTTTCCCTTAGGAAACTTTAGACACGGCTACAGCTCGAACTGCTGAACGGAATTACACCAAATTTGGCAAAGAGGTAGTTCTTGGTTCAGAAAGAACCCTTTTGTTAAATGGTGTAAATCTGTTCAGTAGTTGCGGAGAAATTAAAAAATAAGAGTCAAAAATCAATTTCCCATAGGAAACTTTATGCAAGGCTACAGCCCGAACTGCTGAACGGAATTACACCAAATTTGGCAAAGAGGTAGTTCTTGGTTCAGAAAGAACCCTTTTGTTAAATGGTGTAAATCCATTCAGGAGTTGCTGAGAAAATCAAAAGTAAAAACACATATATATCTGGGCGGAGCCTAACCACACATGTCATCGTGAGATCTGATTGGCTGTCAGCACTTCATCCTGGAATTGCTGGCAGCCATCTTGGGACCAATATAAATGATAGTACCCCATTGAAATGCATTGTAGTGAATCTAAGATTTTGAGGGTTACCAAAAGGAGAACTATAAAGGGTGATAACAGACTTTAGTTACATTAGAATTCATTTGTTGATGGTACCATACTAATTTCAGGAATTGTGGTGTGTTCTAAGGTGATTTTACCCTGTGAAAAACCTTCTGCTGGGATATCATGAATCATGTTTGAGAGAAAACTATTTTCACATGCTTGTCCCATACAGTTTTGGAAAGTGCTCCAGAAGCTAAAATGAGAGCATATTTTCTGTAAATTCACATTATCTTTCTCAGTCATGTGAGAATGAAGTCTGACATTCTCAGTAAAACATGTACATCCAACAAGGGCAGAGACTGTCAGTTGATTCCTTTGTGTTCTACTGCAGCTTCCCGGAGTGTTCTAAAGAACAACTAGAGTGCTAACAGCCTTACTTATGACAAAAGTATGGCACACCTGAAGCCATCTTGATTGGAATAAACTGGTAACACTTAAAACATTTAATTTAAAAAGGAACAAAATGATGGGGTTCATTTTGTCATAGAAATTATGGTTAGTGCTGTAGAAAGAAAAATTAGGACATGTTTCAAGTGTGATCTCAAATATCTTCCTGTTATATTTCAACAGGAGCAGCCTGTCAGTTGATGCCTTTGTGTTCTACTGCAGCTTCCCAGAGTGTTCTAAAGAACAACTAGAGCGCTAACAGTCTTACTTATGACAAAAGTATGGCACACCTGAAGCCATCTTGATTGGAATAAACTGGTAACACTTAAAACATTTAATTTAAAAAGGAACAAAATGAGGGGTTCATTTTGTCATAGAAATTATGGCTAGTACTGTAGAAAGAAAAATTAGGACATGTTTTAAGTGAGATCTCAAATATCTTCCTGTTATATTTCAACAGGAGCAGCCTGTCAGTTGATGCCTTTGTGTTCTACTGCAGCTTCCCAGAGTGTTCTAAAGAACAACTAGAGTGCTAACAGCCTTACTTATGACAAAAGTATGGCACACCTGAAGCCATCTTGATTGGAATAAACTGATAACACTTAAAACATTTAATTTAAAAAGGAACAAAATGAGGGGGTTCATTTTGCCATAGAAATTATGGTTAGTGCAGCAAAAAGAAAATTTAGTGCATGTTTTAAGTGAGATCTCAAATCCTCTTCTATTTCATTAGAAAATTCTGACATGCAGACTGAAACAATCACTTTCAATACCAGCAGTAGACTTCCAGTTAACTCATTGGTGAGCAGTAGCTTTACTACAGTGATCTAATGAACAACTAGAGTGCTAACATTCTGAATTTATGGCAAATGTGTGACACATCTGAATGACTTCTTGATGGAATCAAAGTAAAAAACTGAAAGCATTTCCTACTGAGGAGACTGCAGTAAATGAGGAAATTAGGAAACTTCATAACAAAGAAGTCTTCCAAGATGGCAACCAGTGAAAAAAGAGCCCAAATGTAGCACAAATATTACCCAGATGTAGCCCACATATAGCCCAATGACAAAAGTGTGCAAAACACTTTTTATTTTTAGGTTTTTTGCAGTTTTATGTAGTGCAGACTGGTCAGGTATTGGAGCGTTGCATCTTAAAACATGACCCCCTACAGTACAAAAACACCACTGCACTACCCTAAACCCTAAAACACTACCCCCAGCACGACCCCCTACACTACACAAGCACCACTGCACTATCCTAAACCCTAAAACACTACCCCCAGCATGACCCCCTACACTACACAAACACCACTGCACTACCCCTAAACCCTAAAACACTACCCCAACACCACTGCACTAACCTAAATCCTAAAACACTACCCCCAGCACAACCCCCTACACTACCCAAACACCACTGCACTACCCTAAAACATGACCCCCTACACTACACAAACACCACTGCACTACCCTAAACCCTAAAACACTACCCCCAGCACGACCCCCTACACTACACAAGCACCACTGCACTACCCTAAATCCTAAAATACTACCCCCAGCACGACCCCCTACATTGCCCGAACACCACTGCACTGCCCTAAACCCTGAAACACCACCCCCTGCATGACCCCTATACTGCCCGAACACCACTGCACTGCCCTAAACCCTGAAACACCACCCCCTGCACCGCCCCTACACTGCCTGAACACCACTGCACTGCCCTAAACCCTGAAACACCACCCCCTGCACCGCCCCTACACTGCCCGAACACCACTGCACTGCCCCAAACCCTGAAACACCACCCCCAGCATGACCCCTACACTGCCTGAACACCACTGCCCTTTACCCTGAAACACCACCCCTGCACGACCCCCTACACTGCCCGAACACCACTGCACTGCCCTAAACCCTGAAACACCACCCCCTACACTGCCCGAACACCACTGCACTGCCCTAAACCCTGAAAAACCACCCCCAGCACAACCCCCTACACTGCCTGAACACCACTGCACTGCCCTAAACCCTAAAACACCACCCCCAGCATTACCCCCTACACTGCCCAAACACCACTGCACTGCCCTAAACCCTAGAACACTACCCCCAACACGACCCCCTACACTACCCGAACACCACTGCACTACCCTAAACCCTAAAATACTACCCCCAGCACAACCCCCTACACTACCCGAACACGACTGCACTGCCCTAAACCCTCAAACACTCCCCCAGCACGACCCCTACACTACCCAAACACCACTGCACTGCCCTAAACCCTCAAACACTCCCCCAGCATGACCCCCTACACTACCCAAACACCACTGCACTGCCCTAAACCCTAAAACACTCCCCCCAGCACGACCCCCTACACTACCCAAACACCACTGCACTGCCCTAAACCATAAAACACTCCCCCAGCACGACCCCCTACACTACCCGAACACCACTGCACTGCCCTAAACCCTAAACCACTCCCCCAGCACGACCCCTACACTACCCAAACACCACTGCACTGCCCTAAACCCTAAAACACTACCCCCGCATGACCCCCTACACTACCCAAACACCAATGCACTACCCTAATCCCTAAAACACTACCCCCGCATGACCCCCTACACTACCCTAAACCCTAAAACACTACCCCCCGCACGACTCCCTACACTACCCAAAGACCACTGCACTACCCTAAACCACGACCTCCTACACTACACAAACACCACTGCACTACCCTAAACCCTAAAACACTACCCCTATACTACACAAACACCACTGTACTACCCTAAACCCTAAAAAACTACCCCCAGCAGGAACCACTAAACTACCCAAACACCACTGCACTACCTAAACCCTAAAACACTACCCCCAGCAGTACCCCTACACTACCCAAACACCACTGCACTACCCTAAACCCTAAAACACTACCCCCAGCAGTACCCCCTACACTACCCAAACACCACTGCACTACCCTAAATCACTACCCCCAGCACGACCCCCTACACTACCCAAACACCACTGCACTACCCTAAACCCTAAAACACTACCCCCAGCACGACCCCTAGACTACCCAAACACCACTGCACTACCCTAAACCCTAAAACACTACCCCCAGCACGACTCCCTACACTACCCAAACACCACTGCAATACCCTAAACCCTAAATCTACCCCCAGCATGACCCCCTGCACTACACAAACACCACTGCACTACCCTAAACCCTAAAACACTACCCCCAGCACGACCCTCTTCACTACCTAAACACAACTGCACAATTTGTTACAGGCGTTGCAACGCAGGCCTGTGGTGCTTACTGGAAGCACCTAGTGGGCTAGTTGAGCCCCAGGGACCCTCAGGATTCAAGGTGACCTAATCCCCCAACTTAAAACGCACCACGGGGCGCGTTTGCACAGTGGTGAAGGGAGGGGCGGGGCCTCAGGTGACATGTGCGCAAACACGCCCTGTGGTGCGTTTTAGTTGGAGAATTAATTCCCTTTGAATCCTGAGGGACACTGGGGGCCAACTAGCCCACCAGGTACCTTCAGTAAGCACAACAGAGTTGCGTTGCAGAGAGGTGAAAAAGGTGCGTGGCCTCGGAACGCCTCTCTGCAACTCAGCTCTGTGGTCCTAACTGTAGGTACCTGGGGGCTAGTTGGGCCCCAGGGACCCTCAGAATTCAAGGGGACTTAATCCCGCAACTTAAAACGCGCCACGGGGTGCGTTTGCACACATGTCACCTCAGGCCCCCTCCCTTCACCACTGTGCAAACGCGACCTGTAGCGCGTTTTAAGAGGTAGTTTTAATCCCCTGCCCTATTATGTACTAGGGACTTGCAGAGGAGGTCATGCTAATCACAGGGGTACCCCAACGCATAGTGTTCCCTAGTGTATGTAGGTGTTTTCACTGTATTCTAAGTGTCTTTTAGCATAGCACTGGCTCTGGTTAGTCAGAGTCAGTTACCACCAATACCCGTCTGACAAAGTTGTGGGCACAGGATGATTTTGCAACAAGGCCTCTTTCTGCTCCTCTGTTAGTTCTTTCTGCACATCTTTTGCTTCTTTCTGTGCGTTTTTCTTCTTTCTTCGCATGTCCTACCTCTGTAGGCATAGTTAGAAACTAGCATTTAAAAAACCTTTGAAATTCACTTAAAAATCATAGGTTTCAGGCACGTTATAGTTAGAAATTAGCATTTAAAAAACCTTTGAAACTCACTGAAAAAACCATAGGTTTTAGGGACAGTTATAGTTAGTTGGACATTTCACTCGTACAAAACCATAGAAATTCCCCCGTTATAGTTAGTTCAGCTAACTATAACTCGCGCCCGCAATGCACTGCTGATGACGTCACATATTACATCACTCATGACATGGTCAGTGACATCACTGATGACATCACTGATGACATCTCAAATGACATCACTGATGACATCATCCATGTGATAATTTCATGCATCTTCTCACACCCTAATATAACTTTTGATACACCCACTCTAAATTACAGACTGCCATTCTCAAAACCATAGACACTCCAACACCAAAAACTACATACCCACTCACTGATTCTTAGGTCTACACACACATCCACTCACTCACCCGTACAGTCACTCATACTTAGTCACTCAGTACAGGACTATCATATGCACTCATACACCTATATAAACACTCACACACCGCCACTCATCCATAGAGGTACTCACACACCTAGTCAGTCATGCAAAAAACTTAATCACACACCCATTTACTCACCTATACAGTTATACACACATCAGCTCACTTACTCATACAAATACTAGCACATTCTTACGCTCTTATACAATCACTGATACAAGTACACACTCATCCATACAGCCACTCTCACAATCACACACTCTCACTTATAGCCATTTATATACTCCAACACACATATATACTGCCTTTCACATATGTAGTTACTCACACATGTACCACTGAGATATACATTCAATCACTAACACACCCATACACACACTCACCCACCCATACAGTCCATCACAGATGCACTCTTGAAACCATGCACCCAGTGAATCACCAACTCACACATCTATGCACAGAGTCACACACACCCCACCCACACAAACACTCAGGCACCCATACAGATACTCAGACAATCAATCAATAACCCATGTAGACACTCATGAAGCTATTCAGAAAGCCATGCAGCCGCTTACAAACCAACAGACAGACGGATACAGACATTCACACAGTTTAGTCTCTAACCCATGCATTCAGTAAGATACATTTAATCACTCACTTGTAGAGTCAGTCACTCACGTACTAAATCATCCATTCAGACACTTATACACCCACTCATTCTTCAATACGCCTTTCCCTATATATATTAAACATATTTAAACTTTACAGAAACACACAGTCACTGGATGATGTCATCAGTGATGTCATTTGAGATGTCATCAAGGATGTCATCAGTGATGTCACTGACCATGTCATGAGTGATGTAATATGTGACGTCATCAGCAGTGCATTGCGGGGGCGCGAGTTATAGTTAGCTGAACTAACTATAACGGGGGAATTTCTATGGTTTTGTACGAGTGAAATGTCCAACTAACTATAACTGTCCCTAAAACCTATGGTTTTTCAGTGAGTATATATATATATATATATATATATATATATATATATATATATATATATATTCACTGAAAAACCGTAGGTTTCAGACATGTTATAGTTACAAATTAGCATTTAAAAAACCTTTGAAATTCACTGAAAAAACCATAGGTTTCAGGGACGTTATAGTTACAAATTAGCATTTAAAAAACCTTTGAAATTCACTGAAAAAACCATAGGTTTTAGGGACAGTTATAGTTAGTTGGACATTGCACTCGTACAAAACCCGTGAAATTCCCCGTTATAGTTAGTCCAGCTAACTATAACTCGCGCCCCGCAATGCACTGCTGATGACGTCACATATTACATCACTCATGACATGGTCAGTGACATCACTGATGACATCACTGATGACATCTCAAATGACATCACTGATGACATCATCCAGTGACTGTGTGTTTCTGTAAAGTTTAAATATTTTTAATATATATAGGAAAAGATGTATTGAAGAATGAGTGGGTGTGTAAGTGTCTGTATGGATGATTTAGTAGGTGCGTGACTGACTCTATAAGTGAGTGATTTAACGTATCTTACTGAATGCATGGGTTAGTGACTAAACTGGGTGAATGTCTGTATCCGTCTGTCTGTTGCTGTGTAAGTGGCTGCATGTGTTTGTGAATAGCTACATGAGTGTCTATATGAGTTATTGAAAGCTTGTCTGAGTATCTGTATGGGTGCCTGAGTGTTTGTGTGGGAGGGGTGTGTGCAACTCTGTGCATAGATGTGTGAGTGGGTGATTCACTGGGTGGATGGTTTCAAGAGTGCATCTGTGATAGACTGTTTGGGTGGGTAAGTGTGTGTAAGAGTGTGTTAGTGAGTGAATGTATGTCCCAGTGGTACATGTGTGAGTAACTACATATGTGAAAGGCAGTATATATGTGTGTTGGAGTATATAAATAGCTATAAGCGAGAGTGAGTGATTGTGATAGTGGCTGTATGGATGAGTGTGTGCTTGTATCAGTGATTGTATAAGAGCGTAAGAATGTGCTACTATTTGTATGAGTAAGTGAGCTGGTGTGTGTATAACTGTATAGGTGAGTAAATGGTAGTGTGTTTAATTATTTGCATGACTGACTAGGTGTGTGAGTACCTCTATGGATGAGTGGCGGTGTTTGAGTGTCTATATAGGAGTATGAGTGCATATGATAGTCCTGTACTGAGTGACCGTAAGTATGAGTGACTGTACGGGTGAGTGAGTGGATGTGTGCGTAGACCTAAGAATCAGTGAGTGGGTATGTAGTTATTGGTGTTGGAGTGTCTATGGTTTTGCGAATGGCAGTCTGTAATTTAGAGTGGGTGTATCAAAGGTTATATTGGGGTGTGAGGAGGTGCATCAGATTATCACGTGGATGATGTCATCAGTGATGTCATTTGAGATGTCATCAGTGATGTCATCAGTGATGTCACTGACCATGTCATGAGTGATGTAATATGTGACGTCATCAGCAGTGCATTGCGAGGCGCGAGTTATAGTTAGCTGGACTAACTATAACGGGGAATTTCACGGGTTTTGTACGAGTGCAATGTCCAACTAACTATAACTGTCCCTAAAACCTATGGTTTTTTCAGTGAATTTCAAAGGTTTTTTAAATGCTAATTTGTAACTATAACGTCCCTGAAACCTATGGTTTTTTCAGTGAATTTCAAAGGTTTTTTAAATGCTAATTTGTAACTATAACATGTCTGAAACCTACGGTTTTTTCAGTGAATTTCAAAGGTTTTGTAAATGACAATTTTTAAATGTATTAATTGTTATATAAATTTTTTTCATACTGATTTCCACATTTTTTAGAAACAATTTTTTTTAAATATTTTATTTTTTAAATTACATTGTAATTACATTATACATTACATTACAAAAATACTTTCTCAGAATGAATTACTTTAGTTTAAATACTTTGCACATAGGCAATAGACTTTTAAGTACAGTAGTTACAGTTGTTGCAATGGGCAACACATTTTCAAACACAATGCAACATTCAGCTCAATGTGAATTTCTAGTTAAATGCAATTAGTTACTTTATGGATTACTTTTCTAACCACAGGACTGGATCCTAGATTCAGTCCTGGGACATCTCCTGTAAACAGTTGAGTAAAAGCGTTTTGGTTACAGTCGTGATTTTTAAGGAATATTATTGTACTTTAAAAGTTCACACTTAGAAACTTTTTCTCATAGAATCACCAATGTTATCCTATGGAAGGAAATTCACTTAGAAGTTAAAAACTGTTATCGTTACTTTTTCTTACTCAGTGTTGGATCCTGGATCCAGCACTGGTGCATCTCCTGTAAACAGTTGAAAGAATGCGTTTAAGTCATACAGGCGATTTTTTAGGAATATTTGTAGTTTGTGAAAATCGATACTTTGAAACTTTTCTGCTGAAAACCAGACAATGGATTCCTATGGAAGAAAATATAAGTTACTGGTAAGTACGGTTAAAATTACTTTTCAGGGTCAGTGCTGGGCTAAAAGATGCAGCACTGGGTTCTCTCCTGATAACAGGTGAGTAAATTGGAATTCGTACTTTGGTTGATTTTAGAGGAATATTATAAAGTTCCAAAACTCCACACTTAGAAGAATTTCCAAGTGAAACCAGTCAATGTTAGCCTATGAAGGAAATTCAAGTTACTGGTAAGTACGGTTAAAATTACTTTTCAGGGTCAGTGCTGGGCTAAAAGATGCAGCACTGGGTTCTCTCCTGATAACAGGTGAGTAAATTGGAATTCGTACTTTGGTTGATTTTAGAGGAATATTATAAAGTTCCAAAACTCCACACTTAGAAGAATTTCCAAGTGAAACCAGTCATTGTTAGCCTATGGAAGGAAATTCAAGTTACTGGTAAGTACGGTTAAAATTACTTTTCAGGATTAGTACTGGGCTGAAAGATACAGCACTGAGGTCTCTCCTGATAACAGGTGAGTAAATCGGAATTCGTATTTCGGCTGATTTTAGAGGAATATTTTAAAGTTCCAAAACTCCACACTTAGAAGAATTTCCAAGTGAAAACAGTCAATGTTAGCCTATAGAAGGAAATTCAAGTTACTGGTAAGTACGGTTAAAATTACTTTTCAGGACCAGTACTGAGCTGAAAGATACAGCACTGAGGTCTCTCCTTATAACAGGTGAGTAAATCGGAATTCGTATTTCGGCTGATTTTAGAGGAATATTTGTATGTTTCAAAAATCAACACTTAGAAACTTTTTCAACAAAAAGCAGGCAATGATATCCTATGGAAGGAAATTCAAGTTACTGGTAAGTACGGTTAAAATTACTTTTCAGGACCAGTACTGGGCTGAAAGATGCAGCACTGAGGTCTCTCCTTATAACAGGTGAGTAAATAGGAATTCGTATTTCGGATGATTTTAGAAGAATATTTGCACAATGGTGAAGGGAGGGGTGGGGCCTGAGGTGACATCTGTGCAAACGCGCCCCGTGGCGCGTTTTAAGTTGGGGGATTAAGTCCCCTTGAATCCTGAGGGTCCCTAGGGGCCAACTAGCCCACCAGGAACCTCCAATATGCGCCAGGGTGCTGCGTTGCAGAGACGTGTAGAGAGGCCACACCCCTTTTTACACCTCTCTGCAACGCAGCTCTGTGGCGCTTTCTGGATGTACCTGTTGGGCTAGTTGGCCCCCAGGGACCCTCAGGATTGAAGGGGATTTAATTCCCCATCTTAAAACGCGCCACGGGGCCTGTTTGCACACATGTCACCTGAAGCCCCGCCCCCTCCCTTCACCACTGTGCAAATTCGCCCCGTGGTGCGTTTTAAGTTGGGGAATTAAGTCCCCTTGAATCCTGAGGGTCCCCGGAGTCCAACTAGCCCACCATATACCTCCAAAAAGCGCCACAGAGCTGCGTTGCAGAGAGGTGTAAAAAGGGGCGTGGCCTCTGTACACCTCTCTGCAAGGCAGCCCCTGGCGCATACTGGAGGTTCCTGGTGGGCTAGTTGGCCCCAGGGACCCCCAGTATTCAAGGGGAATTTGTTCCCCCTCTGCAAACGCGCCAGGGGCGCGTTTGCAGAGTGGTGAAGGAAGGGGCGGGGCCTGCGGGCCCGATCGTTTAAAAAAAAAAAAAAATGTTTTGTCCCCTGAAGGGGAGCTCTGTGGCCCCCCTTCCTTATTCCAGTTTTTATGCCCTGGGGACCCCATCCCCCAGGGCCTTACCCTTTCTTTTAATTACAAATTAAAAAAAAACGGGAAGGGGGCCGCGTGGCCCCCTTCCCTGGGCCTGTATTGGCCCCGGGACCCCATCCCCCGGGGCATGGCCTCGATTTTTTTTTTTCGTAGGGAGGGGGCTGCGTGGCCCCCTCCTCAGGCCATTTAAGGCCCCGGGGACCCCATCCCCCGGGGCCGGCCTTTCCGTTTTTTTTTTTTTATTTTTTTTTTGGGCAGGGGGCCGCGTGGCCCCCCTCCCGGCCACTACTTGCCCGGGACCCCATCCCCGGGGCTGGCCCTCTCGTTGGGGACTGTGGGGGTCCCCAATCCCCCCACAGTCCCGCCGGCTCCCCGTGTCCTACGGGAGCCGGCATTGCTTACACATGGGGAGCAACTAACATGCTGCTCCCCATGTGGAAAGCAATGTGCTTTGGATATTGGAAGAGAGAGCAGGTTTCCCTGCTCTCTCTTCCAATATCCAAAGCAGTTTGCTATGGCAGGACGGGAGCCGCGAGGCTCCCGTCCTGTCATTGCAAACAGCAGTGTCCCGGGGTAGGCACCCCGGGACACTGCAGGAGCCGGCCCTGGGGGTGGTGGTCCCCAGGGCCATCAAGGGCTCCAGGAGGGGCGCGCGGCCCCCTCCCATTCAGTTCACAGCCCCGGGGAGGTGGTGGTCCCGGGGCTCTGAGGGTCCGTAACGGACCCCCATATTTAAATGTTTAGTGCCCCGGGGAGGTGGCGGTCCCGGGCGTGTGGGGGCTGGAGCCCCCCCACAGGGTCATTTAATTAATAAAAAAAAGCCCCGGGGAGGTGGTGGTCCCCGGGGCTGCGGGAGGGCTCAGAGCCCTCCCGCACCATTTTTAAAAAAAGCCCCGGGGGTGGCGGTCCCCGGGGCTTGGGAGCCCTTTGAGGTCCCCCACATATTAAATTATCCCCCCCACCATGCCCCCGGGACTTGGGCCACCCGGGGGCAAAATACAATCGAAGCGCGGTAGACCGCGCTTCGATTTTCTGGCAGGATTCGCGCACCCTGAGCGCATCCTGCCGATTTTAAAAATTGTTTTTTCTTTTTTTTGCCCAGGGGTCCTTGTGGGACCCCCTGAGCAAACCTAGGGGTCAGGGTGTTTCTACCCTGCCCCCTTTGTGCGCTTTGCGCACTTGTTTCTGTCCCTCGGTTCTACTGAGGGACAAAATAGCTGCCAACATTTCCTGAATCGGAATGTTGACAGCCAGCTGACAACCAATTAACATGCAGCTCGTGATCGGGAGGGTACGCAGACCCTACTCGGCCATAGATATCACTATCTTTTTACTTTTGATTTTCTCAGCAACTACTGAATGGATTTACACCATTTAACAAAAAGGGTTCTTTCTGAACCAAGAACTACCTCTTTGCGACATTTGGTGTAATTCCGTTCAGCAGTTCGGGCTGTAGCCGTGTCTAAAGTTTCCTATGGAAAATTGCATGGGGAAAACGCGTTTTGGGACCCCCTTTTTTCTCGGCCCCCGCTTGACGAATCCCCCGAGACTTTCAGGGTAGGAGCGGACAGGAGCGGGCCACAAAGTTTGAAAATTTTGCGAAGATACGTCAACCGGCAAGAGAGTTATTTCAAATAGAATGTCGCAGATTTCCTATGGATAATAGGTTGTAACTATAACTATCTACTGGCGACCGCCAGTAGATAATATATATATATGTATATATATATATATATATATATATATATATATATATATATGTCTCTCCTTACACTGGCTCAATTTGCTGGTCTATTCGGCGCTCTTCGATGGTGTGGAACCCCGCGGAGGAGCCCAACCGCAATTAATTTTCCAGTTTTCCTTTCCAAGAAAAGAACCAGTGTCTACACTAATGGCAAAAGAGTCGGATGACTTGTTAACCTTAATCAATTTGGATGTGGAAAAAGAAAGTGAGAATATAACCTTACAAACCGCCTGTCCCCAAATGGGAGCAGGCTTAAGTGAAAAGAACACCAAACAGCAAAAAGACCTGATCAATAGGGGCTGAATCCACTTTTGTATATAGGATTGGAAATGGGTCTTCAACTTATTATGCCCACGAAATTTCTCCGTTGTCCACAATCCTTATAGCCCAAGGTAAAATATTGGATTCTAAAAAAAAACCTTTTGAGTTGTCAGTCACTGTGCTCCAAATATACCCCCCACTTAAACAGGTGTATAAACAACAAAAAATTGTGTATAGGCGAGATAGCACCTCACGTGCGCTACACCAGAGGAGCTTACTGGTTGGTTCTCACCAGTTATGCCCATGTTTCTCATCATAGGTAGCTATCTCACCTGTGAAAACAAAGAAAATGTCCAGTACAAACAATACAGGTGAAGAAAGTGTTTGTGTGTATCACAGAAAGGAAAAGAAGAAAGACCCCGTAATGCTAAAATTGAGTTAAGGCTCACATACACTGAATGACAATTTTTTTCAGGACTCGTGAGCTTACTCAAAGTCAAAAACAACTGCATGTTGCAGACCAATTAAGGATGGGCCAACATGTTTCATTGCCTGTTTTTTTGTGGCAATTTCGTCAGGGCTCGAAGTCGTAAATCACCTTACTGGACTTCAATTTTGTACACGGAGTGGAAAGAAGCCAGACTCACGCTTCTACCCCCAACTAGTACCGGGAAACAAAATTGATATTTTCCACGAAGCGGTAATTCAAGACATTTACAAACTCCAAAAAACGAAATATTCTGATAACTTGACGAAACATGTCCGGGCCACAATCAATAAAGATCGAGGAAACGCAGTAGCGAAACACATGGAACAATATCATGGAAGTGACTGGAAACTCCTTAAATTTTATGCAATAGAGACAGTAGCGAGAAATGTTCGTGGTGGAAACAGGGAGAGGAAATAACGACAAAGGGAATCACGACAGATTCTCAATTTGAGGACATTTACTCCACATGGATTAAATCAGAGCGAAGAACTGTATATACATCTTTAAACTATGAATTTTGCTTCCCAACCACAATTATTTGTGTGTGGTTATAACCAAATATGCAACACAAACTGAGTTTTTTCACGAAAAAGACATAAACAGATCCCAGTAAGGTGGAATGAAAATTCAAAGAGGAATAATTCACAAATCAGAAAAATAAAAAATAGGCCCACTAGAGGGCTTAATTTTGTGGATAAATTTGTTGGAGAGTAAAAAAAATTTGGAATGAATAGGCATCATAAAGAAATGGATAAAATTGTAAAAATTAGCAAAAAATTGTGAGGGATTGGGCTAAACGAAACAAATTTTGGTATAATTAACTTTTTCACGTTATTTAAAATTCGTTTATTTACCTTCTTTCTTTGGTTTAATGTCACACATACACATAAAACATGTTAACAAACGTTTTACAAATAAGGACTACATCTCCAACAATGCTTTGCGATGTTCATCACAAATACGAAATGATGCAATGCAGTTACTATGTATTTAGCCTGTTAAGCTGCGCTACTCTCACTGATTTTTAGAGCCTGGAGTTTATCCAGTGCTGTAAAATCAGCATGAACGGCACTACGCATTGCGCCAGATGGCGCTGCTGCTTTCTGCCACTTATGTAGACATTCGACTCGAGCAGCAGCTTCCTCAATGCGAACGGCAGATTTCCCAACGCGAGCAGTTGCAACCTGTCACGACTGCCCACATTGAGAAATCTCTCCGGGAGGAGTCTAACGCTCGATTTTTTCTTGTGAAGCTCACCAGCTTAATGTTGATGAGCTGCTTGAGAGACAAAACTCCACACCACGTCACTTCGCTGAGTTTTTCGGAACTCTGTGATCCACACGGGTCACGGATTAGGCAAATTTCCACAAAACTCCGCTTGTGGAGCAGAATTCTATGCCCACCCCTACTCCAAATGGTAGTTAAGGTCAAAGAAAATTATGTAGGAGCTGGAGTCAAGCAGCAGATGTTGACTCGAGGTCCATGAGTTGGGTAGATGTGTGCACCACCTGGCTTGATTTATCTGTAATGTGAAATTTAAGTGCCAGGTTTTCGATGTTGTTGCTAGTGTGTGTTGGTATGCTGGAGCAGTGGGTGTTTTCTTTGGAAATGATAACTACTTCTCCCACAGGTCTGTAGGCTCTGTCCTGTCTTATGACCTTGTATCCAGGGGGGGGATCACTATAGCGATGTTGATGGCTGATGACGGGATGAGCCATGTCATGGTCAGGAGGAGCAGATTTGGTGAGAGCTTGTGCAGTTGGTCATAGACTTTAGTTGTATGTCTGATAAGCAAAAGAGTGTTGAAGTTGAGGCAGGACAGGGAGAGTTTAGAGCAGTGTATGGGGTGGTGTTGAGTGCATGGTCATATGCACTAGGGTTGAGGGTAAGGTGGATGTACAGGCAAGTCTGGGGGTAAGCATGAGAAGTGACAGGTGGCACAGGAGAACATACCTTCAGTGATGGTAATGGAGGCCCGGCACCAGTGCTGTTAGAAACAGATGGGGTCCAGAGTGCAGATGGCTATGACAGGTTTAAGTCCAGGGAATTGATGGGTGGGAGGATGACATGGGATGCTGGCTCTGGGTATTTGTGGAATATGGATGGGCCCAGACACCTTGGCACACCTACAGTGGAGCAGGAGTGGGAAAACTTCCGATGGTGGTGACACAGCTAGAACAGGTGACAGCTGGAAATCAGGTGAGGATTCAGTATGAGGAGAAAGTCTGGAGGGCCATAAAAGGGAAAGGGCATAAATAAGCAGCAGAAAGAAGGAAAAAGAAAACACTGAGAGCATGAGTCAGAAACAAGGCAAAAAGCAGTGGGAAACGGCAGACAGGGGTGAAAAAAGGCAAAAACAATGGCAAATAGCTGCGGAAAGCAGAGGGAGAACTTAAATGGCCCGAGAGTGCACAAAATTGAGAACGCGGAGAGTGAGGGAGAAAACAGGCTAAAGGCACAAGGGCAGAGAAACAGTGAGATCGTGGAGAGTGAGAGATAAAATCAAGCAGAAAAATAAAAGAGAGCAGAAAGATTAAGGTAAAAGAGCTGAGAGAGGCAGACTACATGACAGAGGAGAGAAGTTGGAGTACATAGCAGGAAGCCTCAGGTCAGTGACAGAGCTGGGTAAGCAAGGGCTAAACCTGGTCGCACAACCAGACACAGGTAAATTAGGCAGGATCTGACAGTACCAACTACATTTCTGCATTGGGGAAGTCGGTGACTAATAAAGGGTATGCACTGGTTTGCTGGAGAAGTGTGCTGCTGCAAAATGTAAAGACTAAGGGCCTTTTCACAAACTGCATTTTGTGGCACATTTAGTAATATTACAATAGTTCTGCCCACATACTACAAAATGATATTCGCAACTGTATTGCCTTTATCTCTGCCCTAACTCCAGAGATCTACACACACATACATATTAATTTTTATAACAAATGTGGGAGTGACAATAGTAGTGGGTGGAAAATGGCAAATATTTATTACAAAATAGGAGGAGTTTAGGGAAAGGTAAGGAAGGGCTTATGGAAAGACAATGACACACCCACAAAAGATTAAGGCAATTGTGATTCACAAAGTGAACTTTTAAAGTTACTACAGCCAAAAAAGATCCAAAGTCGTAGTAAATGTTCTCCAGCTCAGCCTTGGACTAACTTAAGCATCACATGTTGCCGACAACTGCCACTGCAGCACACTCACTTAGAAAATAATGCTGGCAGTGACTTAAAATAACACTCCATAGAAAACTGAGCCAACAAATAATTAAATATTGGAATTTAAAGGTTTTTTTGCCTTTTTGAGAAGCCAGCTGGTACACAGAAGACATCGAAATGACCAAGCAAAACTGCAACAACTGGAACAGAAATGAAGAACCAGCAAAGGGGAAGTTGAAAAAGAAAGTTTCAAAGCCTCACATAGGAGGTACTGCCTGTGCATCCGAGAAACCGAGAGGAAAGAACCTAGATGAACAAATAAATGCCAGCTACAATAGCAGCAAAGAAATCTTCATAATCGTCAAATACCCACAGCTGTCACTGGGAATATCAGCCCATCACAAGATCAGAGCAACAACCTTCTTTTACAGCAAAATCACAATCATATACAGCAACGTCCCCCTGCAACTTGACCCCCCTGCCCTCTCCAGAAGTCTCCCAGTGATGATCAGCACAATAACCACATAGGGCATGATTAGCACAGAGGAAACTTCAACAATCATGAAGCCCATTTACTCTGGGGCCCCGGTGGACCTGTGCAACCAGCACGCTTCGACAAAAGAGCAATCCCTATCAGCGAGGCCCTCACCCCTATCCACAATACCTCCATCAGTATAGCCACCTTCCTAGAATCATGGAAAATAAGCAGTAATCAATGCCCTCCTAAAGAAACCATTGGCTGGCCTCACCAAATTTGCTAATTACCAATATCCCTCCTTCCCTACCGAGTCAAAGTCCTGGAAAGAGCTATCAACACATTCCTCTCCTACCACCTCACCAAACAGCTTATTCACAACACCACTCAATTAGGATTGAGACCAAACCACGCAATGACAACAGACCTTAATGCAGCAATGGATGTCATACAGATGATCCTTGACAGGGGGGATTGCAGACCTAGTCTCTCTAGACCTATCAGCAGCCATTGACACCAACATGCCCTCCTATGACTCTGAATCATGAAAAATTATTTTCAGGGTCCTGGAGGGTTCCTCGCTCAGCCTAACGATTATCAACATCTACATGACCCTGTAAGCTAAAGTCATACAAATTCATACCATTAACATTCCAACTTACGCCGATGGCATTCAGTTGATACTGTCCCTTTCAAACAAAACACTCGAAACCAGGGACAAGTTCACCACATGCATGACAGAAGAGGCCACCTGGAGGAAATCCAGTTGCCTCAGATTGAACTTGGACAAGACTAAGGTGATAGGCTTTGGGAAGAATGCTGCACCATGAGATTCCACCTAGTGACCCAGAGACCTTTGACCCACGCTGTGCTTGCAAGCACAAAATCTCAGAATTATCATAGACAAAAAAACTGGGCATGACTATCCGAGTATTCGCAGTGGTCTCTTCCTGCTTCAACAAACTATGGATTCTGAAGAAAATCTTCAATTGGCTACCACACAACACAAGGAAAACAATCAGCAAGCCCTCATCACCAGCAGAGTAGACTATGGAAACACCCTGTTGGGAAAGATTACCAGCTAGCTCACAAGAAGATTGCAGACCATATAAAACGCAACAGCCAGACTGGTTCCTGATACACATAACTTCAAACTCCTCACCCACACCTACAATGCTCTTCAAAACACTGGACAAGCCTCCCTGCATAGCTGCATTCATTTCCACCAACCGTACAGGCACCTACGCTCTGCTGGACTCTTTCTAGCACACACCCCACGCATACACATAAGCAAAACAGGGACCCACGCCTTCTTGTACCCTGCCTCTAAAGCCTGGAATTACCTCTCACAACACAACAGAGCCTCTTCCTCTCTTCTTGACTTTCACAAGAAGCTTAAGACCTGGCTTTTTAAGTAAGCCCCCAGGGCTGGTCTCACCCACCTGCTACAGCCTGGATACCCTCAGGGTTGATTAGCACACTATAAAAATACAATATTTTCACAGAATAACCTAATTACTGAAACTTTGTATGAAATCCTGTGCGTTTATTAACATCACCCAATATTTTTATATTTTTAAAAGTAAATCCTATTGAATTGTATAACAAACCTATTTCTTTAAGATCTTTTGTTTATTGAAAGGAAATCCTGATCAATGTTTGAAGAGGGATATTTATTCCTTTTGTCCCTTAAAAGCAAATACTGTTGAATTGCATAACAAGGATTACAACACTGGGTACACACCTGGTAATGAAAGGAGACATTAGTTTGAATGCCACCAGCCATCTCAAGCTGAAGCACACTTCTACACCAACAATCACAGCCATTTTGTCTACATAAAAAATGTAACTCACACCAAACACCTTTTTCTGCTTTCACCATGTTGGTGAATGTGCTTACTGGTTTGCCCTTCATGTTAAGGGTCTAATATTTGAGGAGGAGAAAATAAAGTCAAAGGATCAACATCTGTCAGATATTTAGGGAAGCTGTGATAATGGTTTCACCTGATGTGACCCTTGACATAGTTGCAGGCTGGGAGCAGGAGCTTGATTCACCTGCAGACAGATAGCTTCAAATCAGCACTAAGGTGCTACCACCAGCAGGTACTGAACACAAGTGAACAGCTATTGCAGAACACATCAATGCTGGCACTAACAGCAGCAAGAAAATCTTCACTATCATCAAAGATTTTATCGCAACTCCTGCCTCCAGCAACATCCTTAACTCACTAGTTTGTTGCAATAAGCCCTCTGAATATTTCTGTTACAAAATCAACTCCATATAAGACAGCTTTGACTCTCATCCAGACCCCGACACCATTGTAACTCAACTTACCATCTTGTCCTGGAAGCATGTCACCATCAATTCTCCTGCTCAAGAAACCTCTCCGCTGACCAAGGCATGCTATCCAACTATTGGCCCATATCACTCCTACCATACCCACCAAAGGTCTTAGAGACACTAATCAAGTGACCCCTCAAGGACTACCTCAGCTACACCCTCTCCTTGATGCCAAGCAGTCTAGATTCAGGCCTAACCACAGTACAAAGACAGCTGCCACAGAAAACATCTACAGAATCCATCATATTCCAGGACCTCTCTGCAGCATTTGAAATGATCTCACACCCTGTTGTCATCAGACGCCTGCACAAGATTGACATCGAAGGACCCCTTCTCTATTGGATCTGTTCTGTCTTGAACATTAAGAACACAAGCTGTCAGCCTGGTACCTTACTCAACGTAAGCCTTCATACTCTTCTATGGAGTGCCTCAAGGTTCATCGCTTCAATACATTCATGATCACTCTGGCCAATGCACTCCTCACATACCACGTCAATATCGTCTCCTATGCAATGACACACAACTCATACTCTCCCTCTCAGACAAGACCCCCTCCACAAGAGCCAAGTTTACCTCTTGCATGACAAAAGTGGCTAACCGAATGAAAACCAACTAGCTCCAGCTCAACACTGTCAAGACAGAAGTAGTGATCTTTGACAAGAACACCTCAACATGGGACTCCAGCTGATGGCTGGCCAAACACAGACCCAGACCCACACGCAGGACCCATGCCAGGAACCTCAGAATTAGCAAAGCAGACATACCCGCAGAAGTCAACACCATCACTGCACCCTGCTTCCATACTCTGAAGAAGCTGAGGAAGACCTTCAAATGGCTCCCAAGCAACACTAGAGAAACTGTCACTCACACCCTAGTTACCAGCAAGTTGTACTAGAAGAACACCCTCTGTGCTGAAGTCACCAAGCAATGCACTAGAAGACTACAAAACATCCAGAATTCAAAAGCCAGACTCATCCTCAAAACCCTACACAGAACTCACATCACACCACACCTCAGGGAGATCCACTGGTTCCTGATACACATACATGCTAATTTTAAACTCGTCAAACACACATTCAAGACAACACACAACTTAAACCCCACCTACATTAACAGTTTCATCTCTTTCCTCCAACCACCAAGACACCTCCATTCCACTGGACTCCTATTTGCACACATCTACGCATACACAGAACCAGACCAGGAGAACGGGCGTTCACTAACATCGGTTCTAAAGCATGAAACAGGTTCCCGCTCCACTTCAGAGGTCCCTCCTCTCTTCTTTAATTGCACAAGAAGCTGAAGGCCTGGCTTTTTAATTAACCATCCTAACATAGACAAGCCTGGGCACACAGCTCTGCTTAGCACCAGGATACCTGTGCTTTACAAATACACATAACATAACAGCCTTCTACTCGACTATCCTTACTTATGTCAAAACACTGTATGAACACTGTTTCATGGCCACTTGATCTTTTCAGAGAGTCACATCTGACATTAACATCTCACATTCTGTAAAAGCGGACCTCTCCAAGGCCCACTAGTGCTAGGGATTCGCCCTTCTTTGCGCACTAGTCCTCATCCAATAAATAGAGTTTGGCACGGAAGCTGTAATATCAAGAAACAAGTTTATTAAACCTCATGAGCGGAACTACATCTATACAAGACCCTTAGGTAGTGTATGAGGTAGCACAAAGAGTACTGAGACTGTGGGTCTTTTATACCACACAGGAGCAAAAAGGGGGTGGTACAAGCCCATACAAGAATAGCCATTCACATATATAGTCATACAGAAAAGGCTCAGTCAACAGAGTAGGAGGAGTAATGAGTTGCTGACACCAGTTGAAACAACCTGACATTTACAAAACTAGGACAGGTGCATGAGAAGTACAGGCTTTTCTGAGCATGCTCAGTGCTGCAGGAGCTAAATATAAACAGTCTCTTCAGCAGAGCACAAGGGTAGGCAACAGCAAAGACGGACAAAGCACATGGCAAACACATGGTAAATAAAAATGGCTGCCAAAAACAAAATGGATTCAGCTCATGCTAACAGCGATCTCCATCAAACTTTAACAGACGACCCTTTTAGCATTAGCTGAAGACATTCTAGGATCCAGAAGGAACAGGATATACATCCTGTATATCTATCATCATTGTTTCACTGACTTCTTTGTTTAATGCAAGTTGGGCATTCGTTTTCTTAGCATTTCTCTTAGTAGGTATACAGGCAGTGATACAGAGGGAACAAAGCATTGGACCACATTGTATACATAGGCAGAAAGTCAGCAGACTTTCAAATAATATACACAATATTGTCAACAGTGTCCATAGCCAACTGGTTAAAGTCCATGTTCCGGTATCGGGGTGAATTTCAGCAGCGATTTTATGTAACTTGGAGATTGCATCAAAGACTGAAGGGGCGTGATCAGGGATGAATACACAGCAACTGCTCCCGATGATGCGACATACACCACCACGATCCGCAAGGACGACGTCGAGCACCATACAATTTTGGAGTGCCACTATTTTCGCAATCTGTAGTTCTTCAGTAATGTTGGTCACAGCTTCTACGTCAGGCGCCTGATCTTTCTGCTGTTCAAGGCGGCACCAGCAAAGAAGAACAACCCCAAATTGAAATCAACATATTACTGCAGAGCAGTGTCAGTCTGATCCACCTCATCATGATTTATTGTCCTCTTTGACCTGCTCTTGGAAATGTCATTAAACAGTTTATAGTTCTGGTGATATGATGCAAGTGCTAAAAACACAGGCGGCAGCAAAAAGGAAACGTAACAAGTCCCTGACCAGCCAATAGGTAAATGATAATACCCCTTACTCCCGCATACAAAGTATGAATTGTGTGACGACATGAAGCTACTGTTGTTCAGTCCAGTAATGTTCAATATTTGAGTACAATCACTTTTCCCCACAGGAATGCTACCAACACTATTCACACACAAGTCTGTTCGGGCTCTGGTAACAGCTATAACAGGTGGTCCATTTCCATTAGTTGTTCGTGGGTTTGGGAAAATATAGCGCATGGAGGAGTTTCCTCGGCGATACTCCTCCATTTCCCACACAGTTCCTTTTGCGTGTGGATCTCCTTCCTCATCAGGGTAACACACCTTATTCAGCTGAAAATTCAATCTCCCTACATCAGCATAGGTGATATTAGCAACTTCAGAAGCCCACAACAGAGTGAACCAAGCTTGGCAGGAACCATTGTGTGAGAATGGCAATGGAATAAAAGGTGTACCTTCCTTTTTCTGATGAGCTGGCATCATTCCACACACCCAGCAGTTGGTAACATTCATAGCATTATGGGTATGATGCAACATCTGAATGAATGTGTTGTTAAGATAAGACTGTCTATGCTTCTGCTCATGATAAGGGAGATGGAAAAATAGTGGTGGTCGCTGGGGACTGGAGTAGTGGCAATCAGTGTTTGTCGAACAGGAGCCACTTCCTCTACAACCCAAGTTATTACTGCCATAATGATCACAGTGACAGTAAACCCAGCAATGCACATAGCTTTCTTATTGCAGATTTTCGCAAACAGTCGATGTCTCTTTCATAGGCATGGTCATCTTGATGCTGAAACGACAAAGCAGATGGAGCTCTAATGTCCTGGGCAGCCGTTGGTTTCTTCACTGAGGGCTTAGACGGGTGTCACTAAGCGGAAGATCCCCCCCTCACCATTTCAGTCTTTCACTAACCCAGGACGGTTGCTCAACCAGTCTCTTTTGGCAACGCAGTTTCTCTCCGGGGTCGCAGCTGGTATCGGGATGTACCAGGGATCGTGTGGTCCGGGAAGACTTCCTCAGGTTCTTCAGGTGATATGGCTTGGCCTCTCACTGTGTCAAGGATGTCTCGATGGTCGGTGAGCGCAGCAGGTTCTACCAGGGCAGACGGCACCTTCTTACAGTGGGAGGAGTGCACCCAATTCTTCCGATTGGTCACTCGGACTGCAGTTCTCGTCGACAAGAGCACCTGCTCAGGGCCACGCCACCTCGGCTCTAGGCTGCTCGACCTCTGAAATGATTTGACCATTACTTGGTCACCGGGCCGGAGACCATGACCATCGCCTTGCGACCTGTCAGGAAGAGCTTCTCGAACCTGTTGATGAATAGAAAGCAAGCTGTTAGTCAACTGTGACAGGTAGCCATTCATCAAGACACAAGGTACATCATGTATGGGGTGTGGCTTAGGAATCCCCCAAATATTCATGGGCCTTCCAAATACCACCTCATACGGTGTAAGGCCAGATTGTGCATGTGGCACCGATCTAATGGACAATAATGCCAAGGGTAGTGCATCAGGCCATTTCAGAGATGAGGAAGCCTGTATTTTAGCTAGTTTAAGCTTGAGAGTAGAATTATATCATTCCACTAGCCCTGCTGATTGTGGGTGGAAGGCAGCATGAAACTTCTGCTTAATTCCCAATCCTTTCAAGACATACTCAACAACTTTCCCAATGAAATGGGGTTCGTTGTCACTCCACAAAAGTCTGCAAACACCGAATCTAGGGAAGAATTCCTTTAGAAGCACCTTTGCTGTAGTAAGAGCTGTATTATCTTTCGTAGGGTATGCCTCTATCCACTTACTGAAGGCACATACCACTACTAGAACATATTTCAGATTATTACAGCGTTCAAGCAGGATGTAATCCATTTGCAGTACCTCAAAAGGTGCAGTTGGTGTAGCAAACCCTCCTGTTGGAGTTCGTGTTCCCTTTCCAGGATTATACTGGAGACACAATAAGCAGGACTGCACTACCTTTTTAGCTGTGCCGGCAATTTCTGGATGATCCCAAACTTGCGTAAGCAACTTTGTTATTGAGGATGCTCCAACATGTGCCGGCCCATGTGCCATGTGAATCATAGGATGTAAATAGGCTGTGGGCAATCTCCACTTAGTCATATCTTTATTTCTCCAACAGCCCTCATCATCCAATGTTCCCTCCTTAGACCATTGCTCAAGTTCTTTTGCAGAGGCAGATCGCTGCATATCGAGCACTTCCTGCCTGGCATCATGCCATCGTTCAGCCTGTGACTTCACCATGTACATAGATGTGGTGCTTTGCTGCATTGCAGTTTCGCGAGCTGTGTGATCTGCGAAAGCATTGCCCTGTCCTATTTTATCTGTCACTTTCTTGTGTGCGCTACACTTAACAATCGCTATTTTCTTAGGGTATGTCAAGGCAGTCAGGAGATTATGCACTAATTCTCCATGCACTATTTGTGTTCCATGTGATGTAAGAAAGCCTCTTTCCTTCCAGAGTAACCCAAAATCATGAGCTACCCCAAAGGCATAGCAGCTGTCGGTGTAGATGTTAACAGACAAGTCAGTGCTAAGCTCACATGCTCATGTTAGCGCTATTAACTCAGCTGCCTGCGCTGACTTCTGTGGGATGCGAGCTGTCTCAACTACCGTCTGAAGTGTTGTAATTGCATATGCAGCTGATGTCGTGCCATCTGGGAGCTTCAAACAGGACCCATCAACCCACAATTCGCCATCAACATTCAAAAGGGGCGTATCTTGCAGGTCAACGCGACCCTTTGTCTGTTCTTCAGTAAGGAATATACAATCATGAGACTCTTGTGACTGAGATTGAGTAGCTGGATACGGCAACAGAGTAGCCGGATTAAGGGTTGAACATCTTTTCAAAGTGATATGAGGGGCCAAATGTGTCAATTCATATCCTGTCAAACGAGCACTAGTTAGGTGCTGCGTTTTGGTTTGGTTCAAAAGGGCATCAACTGCATGGGGTACTAACACAAGTAGTCTATGTGACAAGACTATCCCCTCACTCTGACGTATGGACACAGCTGCCGCTGCCACAGAGCGAAAACACCCAGGCAACGCACGAGCGACTGGATCGAGGACAGCTAAAAAATATGCACAGGGACGCTGTTTATCACCATGTGTCTGCACTAAAACTGAGAGAGCGCAACCATCCCTTTCGTGTACATAGAGTGTGAAGGCCTTAGTGTAGTCTGGAGTGCCTAATACTGGTGCAGAACATAGAGCTTGACGCAACAGTTGGAAAGCATTCTGACATTCAGTAGTCCATGGGAGGGGCATCGGAGTGTCTTTAGTCAAAAGGGCCAACAAGGGTTTAACAATATGCGAAAAGCAAGGAATCCACTGCCGACAGAAAGAAGTAAGGCCAATGAATGCACGGACATCCCTCTGAGTGCAGGGCACAGGCGTGTCTAAAATAGCTTGAATGCGGTCTGATGTAAGTGCCCGTCCCTCCTTAGACAGGAGGTGACCTAAGTAGGTAACCTGCTGTCTACAATATTGCAATTTCTCCTGGGAAACCTTGTGATGATGTGATGCAAGAAAAGAAAGCAATGACAGTGTTCCTTCTTCACACTGCTCAGGGGTATCAGCTGCCAACAAGATGTCATCAACATATTGTATGAGAGCCACCCCTGGTAACACAGGGAAAGAATCAAGTTGTCTTTTCAACGCTTGGCTGTAAATACTAGGACTCTCTGTATACCCCTGTGGAGCTCTACAAAATCTGAATGATCGATTATTCAAAGTGAAACCGAACAAATATCGGCTGTCAGGATGAATAGGGATCGAGAAGAAAGCATTCTTCAAATCGATCACAGTTAATATAGTTGCAGTCGGAGGAACCATGGTAAAGAGTGTCGTGATGTCAGAGACTACCGGGTATTGGGGCACTACGATCTTATTAACCTCTCGCAAATCAATGATAAACCTGCATATTCTAGTATCAGTATCTTTCTTCAAAATGGGAAGGATAGGACTATTACAAATGTTGTAAGGGACTTCTTCCACTACTCCTACTGCAATCAGATCTTGAACAAGACGTATTAGCGCCTCTTCACCTTCTTGAGATATTTTATATTGAGGAAGCCGGGGCAAAGGAGCGCCCTCTTTCACTTGAATTTGAACTGATGGAATAACCATTTGCCCCACATCGGTGTCTGATGTCGCCCACAAAGTATTAGGGAGTGATGCCAAGGCAATATCTTCTCTAATAAGATAAGACTTCTGAATCATAGGATAGTTATCATTCAAAATAACACGCACACCTTCTGGGGAACAACGTATCGTAGCACGAAAATGTTTGAGCATATCGAGACCCACGATATTGTCCGGCGTGTTAGGGGAAAGCAAAACTGGACATGCAGCAGAGAATTTATCAACATGAAATGCAAGTGGTTGTGACAGTGGGCTAAGGGAAGGTGTCCCATCAAATCCTATCGATGTGATTGTTAAGCCAGACAGGGGAGCCCTAGGAACCAATTGTTTAGACAGGTCGCTACGAGTAGCTCCTGTATCAACCAGAAACCGATCAGTAGAACCCAAGATATTTGCATCTGCATAGGGACCCTTCTGATCAACTGGGACTTCAACTGGTTCCTTACCCCATCCTAGGCATTCCTATGCATAATTAGAATCCTTCCAATCATTGGTCGAATAACATAACCTTTGTTTTTAAATCCTTAACTTTTTTATCCTCGTTACCCTTAGCTTCCAATTCCTGATGTTCGTAATACTGAGCCATAGTCAAAAGAGAGACTGGGGAAGACGTAGTCCATGAACTCTCGCTGGTCTTTAGGCGACTAGCTATTCCTGGCAACATGTTTGAGACAAATTTGTCGACAAACAGATGCCTGCCCGTGTCATCTGTCAATGACTGGCCACTAAAGTCATGGAATGTCTCCTCAAAACGTGTAAAGAAATCAGAGACCGACTCATCTGCCTTTTGCTTACAGGATGCTAACATAGTCCAATCTATCTTTTTAGGAGGTATGAGAGTTTTCAACTTAGTTATTATAGTCTTTGGGAGGTCTAAAATTTCTTGTTGCGGTTTCTGTGCAGGTTCCCTTCCTGCATCTATCCTCTCTAGTTCCGTCCAAATATCCCCAAAAGTTGTACGATCATCTACTTTACGAATAGACCTCCACATATCAGGGGGTAAGATAAGCCCAAAAAACATGTAAATATCGGGCAAAGTCATAGTGCAAGAACTAATAGCTCCTTCAACTTCTTCATAAAAAGCAGCCGGATTTTTCCGCGGGTCAGGCAAAGCGGCTTTAAGAGCCATGACATCCGCTCTACTCCAAGGAGTATAGACCCAATTGTAAACAAAATATCCCTTCGCATCAGTTGAATCTTTATTATCATCTGTTCCCGCACCCCTAGGGGGGACATATAAAGGCGCAGCTTCACGCATTGGGTTCTCATGAACTACAATATCCTTATCGGTCCCTGGATCGTCATCATGGAGCACGGGGGTCTGGACTGTTTGTTCAACTGTAGCAGCTGCCTTTTTCTCCTCTCGCAAACGGAAGGCATCAGTTCGTAATTTAACCACGCATCTAATTAAGTCAGCCACATGAGAATGGAGAAAAAGACCGTCACTCAATTGTTTATGATTAGTTTTTATATCAACAAGCTCTAATTCTTTGGAATGTTTCCTAAAACTTTAAATTACTTCTCCAGTAAACGACTCTGTAAAATACAACTGCTCTGATTCTGGCCATTGCTGAATATTTGCTATGATATCTGGAGCAGAGGCAGTACCACAAGCTGCTTTACGAGCAGCAGATCTAAGAGTGGCTGAACGGTCAGCAGACAAGAAAGAGCGAGTTTGTTGTTTACTCTCTAAATCTGTCCCTTTCTGGTCTTCAGAGGATTGATCATCATCAGAATCATTCTCGGGGGCAGAGGGGAAAACATAAGGAGGCGGGGATCGATCTAACAAAATTGAATCATCCTGAGGTTGATTAAGCAGAGGATAGAGAGGGCGCCTGACAGGGTATTGGCCATTTACCAGTAATCGACGCTCCCTATCCTCTTTCTCCTTAATTTCCTTTAATGATTTATTTTCCAGTTCCTACGCTTTCGCGTAAATATTTTTGCGCTGTTATTTTTCAACTAAAGCTTGCGCTTTCCTCACTCTCTCATTCGCTTCTTTCTCCCACATTCATACACAGTCAAACATATCCAGTCTACTTTTGCGCTTGAACACACACTGTTCCACATACTGAATCTTCCTAAGATCAAATGACCCATTTATCGGCCATCGCAAATCAGGATCCCGTTTAGTGTATTTATTCCACAGCGTGCTATACATTATGGAAGAAATACCGTTTTTTATGTACATATATCTATTTGGTGTCCCCTCAGGGGAGCCGGCTGACTTCGTTCTAGATCCATATTGGTATCTCCAAGAAAGAAACACATTCTACGAAGCGTGCTTGAAACAGGCATGCCGAAAATATTATGGAATATATAATATTATTAAAAAAATGGCACTTAACACAACTTGTACCGTTCAAGAATTCAAAATTTAGAGAAAAATCTCCACATTACCTATCTATATAAATTGCAATTTATATACCCAAACAAAACTGATATATTGGCCAATCAAAACTAAAAGCGTCGCATCTAGCGACCTTACCAAACAAAAGTCCCCAACCTCCAGCTGCCAAGCTCTGAATCGACCAAACGGTCTCTGCCAGACGAACGCCAAAAGGGATCTCAGTCGGGGACCGGCACCACCTGGAGGGTCGACTCGGGAAGAGTGGAAAAACCGCGCTGGCCTGCCAAGACAAGGGTCACCTCACGCAGTGTACATCTGCCACGAGATTCCAATCCTCCGTCGAGACCACTCCTTCGGGCATCCGAGTCGCCGATGAGCCCCATGTTGACGCGCCAATTTGTAAAAGCGGACCTCTCCAAGGCCCACTGGTGCTAGGGATTCGCCCTTCTTTGCGCACTAGTCCTCAGACCAATAAATAGAGTTTGGCACGGAAGCTGTAATATCAAGAAACACGTTTATTAAACCTCATGAGCGGAACTACATCTATACAAGACCCTTAGGTAGTGTATGAGGTAGCACAAGGAGTACTGAGACTGTGGGTCTTTTATACCCACACAGGAGCAACAAGGGGGTGGTACAAGCACATACAAGAATAGCCATTCACATATATAGTCATACAGAAAATGCTCAGTCAACAGAGTAGGAGGAGTAATGAGTTGCTGACACCAGTTGAAACAACCTGACATTTACAAAACTAGGACAGGTGCATGAGAAGTACAGGCTTTTCTGAGCATGCTCAGTGCTGCAGGAGCTAAATATAAACAGTCTCTTCAGCAGAGCACAAGGGTAGGCAACAGCAAAGACGGACAAAGCACATGGCGAGCACATGGTAAATCAAAATGGCTGCCAAAAACAAAATGGATTCAGCTCATGCTAACAGCGATCTCCGTCAAACTTTAACAATTCAAGCCAGTTTATTTTTTTAGCCCAGGTACTGAGATGCATCAACAGAAGTGTGAACAATTTTATTATAATGCCACAGTCAGTGGCAGTAAGGCAAGGGGTGGCAAGCACATTCTATGGCTTGATACACACAGATATAGCTACCCTAAAGTTGTAGTCACTTACATTACGTTACTGTGTCCCTAATAGCACTATTCAATCGGAGTGCTGGGCATGTCAAAAACTGTATTTGTCATGTTACTTATGTCTACCGTACAAATAGAGCGCCTAAATACTTACTTCGGTATCCACAGGTATGTAAGAGCCACACGTTAGGTTAGAGGTAGACACAGGTCGCCCTAACAAGGATGCAATATCTAGTATCATATTGCAAAACCAGGAGCCCGTCTTTCTTCCTGAAGAATGCCGCGGACTCATTAGAGCCATGGGCAGAAACATGTCGACGACAGTAACAGTGGTGATCGGGTAATAGTTCCCCTAATCCCCACATCCCAGATTTTAACACCAAGTAATACAACCTACGATTAAATGCAAATTGGGTTATTACATTGGTTTTTAGCTCAATATTTTCGTGGGCCCCCACTTAAATAATTAGGAATGCCTCCCTGTCTTCAGGTGTAGGCCCGCTCTCTATCAAACCAAGTTTTTAGAGAGCGAGGGCTGCCTATGATGAAGCATGACACCTGTGAGGACAGCCCTTCACAATTTTTTAACTGCCCAGCACTCCTATTGAATAGCGCTATTAGGGATATGGTAACGTGAGTGACTACAACTTTAGGTTATCTATAATTGTGTGTATATAATAGAATTGGAGGCCACCTCACCCTAGAGACCCCGTAGCCTCTAGTTCCCTCCCCTGGATTTCACTGGGGGTTATGTGTTGATATAATTCTATGGCTTTGCCTACTTCCCTTGTGTTGCAGGTGGCATTGACTGCACAGACGTGGTACTTTAGTCACCTTAGCACACAGCACACCTTTCCCACAAAAGACACAGTTGGCACTTCATCAACATGCATGCTATCTGACAGCCAGAGGCTGCTTCACTGATGTGCATGTTGCCTTTCCTGGAAGCACACATGACTGCTACATCTTTTTGCAATCACCTCTTCACATCACATGATTGCCAGGGATTTCAGTGACATATGCAACTGGGGGAATGCAAAAACAACAATTGATGGACAGAATGCAGAACAATGTCATACATTCACCCCAGTACAGAGATCTGGGCCTAAATCCATCGTTTTTTTGCTCACCATGCCATTCCAGTTTGAACCCAGCCATATGCAAATCAGTCTTGACCATGTGCCCCATGGGAACAGTCGAGCCCGAACTGCCAGGCCAGGTCCTCCCTGGACTGGAAACAAGCATCCTAGGACCGGTTTCGGGGTTTCACCCCTCTTCAGCTAGGATAGCTTGATTCCAGTGGCATGGAGAGCACGGGACCCACGTCTGGGCATACCCGTCCCACTCAGGGTGACAAATGCAAAAACAACAATTGATGGACAGGATGCAGAACAATGTCATACATTCACCCCAGTACAGAGATCTGGGCCTAAATCCATCGTTTTTTTGCTCACCATGCTATTCCAGTTTGAACCGAGCCATATGCAAATCAGTCTTGACCCTGTGCCCCATGGGAACAGTCCTACCCGAAATGCCAGGCCAGGTCCTCCCTGGACTGGAAACAAGCATCCTAGGACCGGTTTCGGGGTTTCACCCCTCTTCAGCCAGGATAGCTTGATTCCAGTGGCATGGAGAGCACAGGACCCACGTCTGGGCATACCCGTCCCACTCAGGGTGACAAATGCAAAAACAACAATTGATGGACAGAATGCAGAACAATGTCATACATTCACCCCAGTACAGAGATCTGGGCCTAAATCCATCGTTTTTTGCTCACCATGCCATTCCAGTTTGAACCCAGCCATATGCAAATCAGTCTTGACCCTGTGCCCCATGGGAACAGTCCAGCCCGAACTGCCAGGCCAGGTCCTCCCTGGACTGGAAACAAGCATCCTAGGACCGGTTTCGGGGTTTCACCCCTTTTCAGCCAGGATAGCTTGATTCCAGTGGCATGGAGAGCACGGGACCCACGTCTGGGCATACCCGTCCCACTCAGGGTGACAAATGCAAAAACAACAATTGATGGACAGAATGCAGAACAATGTCATACATTCACCCCAGTACAGAGATCTAGGCCTAAATCCATCGTTTTTTTGCTCACCATGCCATTCCAGTTTGAACCCAGCCATATGCAAATCAGTCTTGACCCTGTGTCCCATGGGAACAGTCCAGCCCGAACTGCCAGGCCAGGTCCTCCCTGGACTGGAAACAAGCATCCTAGGACCGGTTTCGGGTTTTCACCCCTCTTCAGCCAGGATAGCTTGATTCCAGTGGCATGGAGAGCACAGGACCCACGTCTGGGCATACACGTCCCACTCAGGGTGACAAATGCAAAAACAACAATTGATGGACAGAATGCAGAACAATGTCATACATTCACCGCAGTACAGAGATCTGGGCCTAAATCCATCGTTTTTTTGCTCACCATGCCATTTCAGTTTGAACCCAGCCATATGCAAATCAGTCTTGACCCTGTGCCCCATGGGAACAGTCCAGCCCGAACTGCCAGGCCAGGTCCTCCCTGGACTGGAAACAAGCATCCTAGGACCGGTTTCGGAGTTTCACCCCTCTTCAGCCAGGATAGCTTGATTCCAGTGGCATGGAGAGCACGGGACCCACGTCTGGGCATACCCGTCCCACTCAGGGTGACAAATGCAAAAACAACAATTGATGGACAGAATGCAGAACAATGTCATACATTCACCCCAGTACAGAGATCTGGGCCTAAATCCATCGTTTTTTTGCTCACCATGCCATTCCAGTTTGAACCCAGCCATATGCAAATCAGTCTTGACCCTGTGCCCCATGGGAACAGTCCAGCCCGAACTGCCAGGCCAGGTCCTCCCTGGACTGGAAACAAGCATCCTAGAACCTGTTTCGGGGTTTCACCCCTCTTCAGCCAGGATAGCTTGATTCCAGTGGCATGGAGAGCACGGGACCCACGTCTGGGCATACCCGTCCCACTCAGGGTGACAAAGGCAAAAACAACAATTGATGGACAGAATGCAGAACAATGTCATACATTCACCCCAGTACAGAGATCTGGGCCTAAATCCATCGTTTTTTTGCTCACCATGCCATTCCAGTTTGAACCCAGCCATATGCAAATCAGTCTTGACCCTGTGCCCCATGGGAACAGTCCAGCCCGAACTGCCAGGCCAGGTCCTCCCTGGACTAGAAACAAGCATCCTAGGACCAGTTTCAGGGTTTCACCCCTCTTCAGCCAGGATAGCTTGATTCCAGTGGCTTGGTGAGCACAGGACCCATGTCTGGGCATACCCGTCCCACTCAGGGTGACAAATGCAAAAACAACAATTGATGGACAGAATGCAGAACAATGTCATACATTCACCCCAGTACAGAGATCTGGGCCTAAATCCATCGTTTTTTTGCTCACCATGCCATTCCAGTTTGAACCAAGCCATATGCAAATCAGTCTTGACCCTGTGCCCAATGGGAACAGTCCAGCCCGAACTGCCAGGCCAGGTCCTCCCTGGACTGGAAACAAGCATCCTAGGACCGGTTTCGGGGTTTCACCCATCTTCAGCCAGGATAGATTGATTCCAGTGGCATGGAGAGCACGGGACCCACGTCTGGGCATACCCGTCCCACTCAGGGTGACAAATGCAAAAACAACAATTGATGGACAGAATGCAGAACAATGTCATACATTCACCCCAGTACAGAGATCTGGGCCTAAATCCATCGTTTTTTTGCTCACCATGACATTCCAGTTTGGACCCAGCCATATGCAAATCAGTCTTGACCCTGCGCCCAATGGGAACAGTCCAGCCCGAACTGCCAGGCAGGCATGAGGCACAGGGTCAGACTGATTTGCATGTGGCCATGTCTGAACTGGGGTGTTGGAGTGAGCTAAAGAAGGATAATGGATTAAACCCAGATCAGTTGACTGGGGGTGAGTGTTTGATTTGCTCTAACGCTCCGTCCATCATCCCCTTTGGTATCGCTTTGTTCGCCCTAAGTTGGCAGGGTATGCCCAGACGTGGGTCCCTTGCTCACTTTGCCACTGGATTCAAGATAGCCTGGCTGATGAGGGTTTTGAACCCGAAACCGGTCCCAGGATGCTTGTTTCCGGTCCAGGGAAGACATGGCTTGGCAGTTCGGGCTGGACTGTTCCCATGAGGCACAGGGTCAGACTGATTTGCATATGGCCATGTCTGAACTGGGGTGGTGGAGTGAGCTAAAGAAGGATAATGGATTAAACCCAGATCAGTTGACTGGGGGTGAGTGTTTGATTTGCTCTAACGCTCCGTCCATCATCCCCTTTGGTATCACTTTGTTCGCCCTAAGTTGGCAGGGTATGCCCAGACGTGGGTCCCTTGCTCACTTTGCCACTGGATTCAAGATAGCCTGGCTGATGAGGGTTTTGAACCCGAAACCGGTCCCAGGATGCTTGTTTCCGGTCCAGGCAAGACATGGCTTGGCAGTTCGGGCTGGACTGTCCCCATGAGGCACAGGGTCAGACTGATTTGCATATGGCCATGTCTGAACTGGGGTGGTGGAGTGAGCTAAAGAAGGATAATGGATTAAACCCAGATCAGTTGACTGGGCTGAGTGTTTGATTTGCTCTAACACTCCGTCCATCATCCCCTTTGGTATCGCTTTGTTCGCCCTAAGTTGGCAGGGTATGCCCAGACGTGGGTCCCTTGCTCACTTTGCCACTGGATTCAAGATAGCCTGGCTGATGAGGGTTTTGAACCCGAAACCGGTCCCAGGATGCTTGTTTCCGGTCCAGGGAAGACATGGCTTGGCAGTTCGGGCTGGACTGTTCCCATGAGGCACAGGGTCAGACTGATTTGCATATGGCCATGTCTGAACTGGGGTGGTGAAGTGAGCTAAAGAAGGATAATGGATTAAACCCAGATCAGTTGACTGGGGGTGAGCGTTTGATTTTCTCTGACGCTCCGTCCATCATCCCCTTTGGTATCGCTTTGTTCGCCCTAAGTTGGCAGGGTATGCCCAGACGTGGGTCCCTTGCTCACTTTGCCACTGGATTCAAGATAGCCTGGCTGATGAGGGTTTTGAACCCGAAACCGGTCCCAGGATGCTTGTTTCCGGACCAGGGAAGACATGGCTTGGCAGTTCGGGCTGGACTGTTCCCATGAGGCACAGGGTCAGACTGATTTGCATATGGCCATATCTGAACTGGGGTGGTGGAGTGAGCTAAAGAAGGATAATGGATTAAACCCAGATCAGTTGACTGGGGGTGAGTGTTTGATTTGCTCTAACGCTCCGTCCATCATCCCCTTTGGTATCGCTTTGTTCTCCCTAAGTTGGCAGGGTATGCCCAGACGTGGGTCCCTTGCTCACTTTGCCACTGGATTCAAGATAGCCTGGCTGATGAGGGTTTTGAACCCGAAACCGGTCCCAGGATGCTTGTTTCCGGTCCAGGGAAGACATGGCTTGGCAGTTCGGGCTGGACTGTTCCCATGAGACACAGGGTTAGACTGATTTGCATATGGCCATGTCTGAACTGGGGTGGTGGAGTGAGCTAAAGAAGGATAATGGATTAAACCCAGATCAGTTGACTGGGGGTGAGTGTTTGATTTGCTCTAACGCTCCGTCCATCATCCCCTTTGGTATCGCTTTGTTCGCCCAAAGTTGGCAGGGTATGCCCAGACGTGGGTCCCTTGCTCACTTTGCCACTGGATTCAAGATAGCCTGGCTGATGAGGGTTTTGAACCCGAAACCGGTCCCAGGATGCTTGTTTCCGGTCCAGGGAAGACATGGCTTGGCAGTTCGGGCTGGACTGTTCCCATGAGGCACAGGGTCAGACTGATTTGCATATGGCCATGTCTGAACTGGGGTGGTGGAGTGAGCTAAAGAAGGATAATGGATTAAACCCAGATCAGTTGACTGGGGGTGAGTGTTTGATTTGCTCTAACGCTCCGTCCATCATCCCCTTTGGTATCGCTTTGTTCGCCCTAAGTTGGCAGGGTATGCCCAGACGTGGGTCCCTTGCTCACTTTGCCACTGGATTCAAGATAGCCTGGCTGATGAGGGTTTTGAACCCGAAACCGGTCCCAGGATGCTTGTTTCCGGTCCAGGGAAGACATGGCTTGGCAGTTCGGGCTGGACTGTTCCCATGAGGCACAGGGTCAGACGGATTTGCATATGGCCATGTCTGAACTGGGGTGGTGGAGTGAGCTAAAGAAGGATAATGGATTAAACCCAGATCAGTTGACTGGGGGTGAGTGTTTGATTTGCTCTAACGCTCCGTCCATCATCCCCTTTGGTATCGCTTTGTTCTCCCTAAGTTGGCAGGTTATGCCCAGACGTGGGTCCCTTGTTCACTTTGCCACTGGATTCAAGATAGCCTGGCTGATGAGGGTTTTGAACCCGAAACCGGTCCCAGGATGCTTGTTTCCGGTCCAGGGAAGACATGGCTTGGCAGTTCGGGCTGGACTGTTCCCATGAGGCACAGGGTCAGACTGATTTGCATATGGCCATGTCTGAACTGGGGTGGTGGAGTGAGCTAAAGAAGGATAATGGATTAAACCCAGATCAGTTGACTGGGGGTGAGTGTTTGATTTGCTCTAACGCTCCGTCCATCATCCCCTTTGGTATCGCTTTGTTCGCCCTAAGTTGGCAGGGTATGCCCAGACGTGGGTCCCTTGCTCACTTTGCCACGGGATTCAAGATAGCCTGGCTGATGAGGGTTTTGAACCCGAAACCGGTCCCAGGATGCTTGTTTCCGGTCCAGGGAAGACATGGCTTGGCAGTTCGGGCTGGACTGTTCCCATGAGGCACAGGGTCAGACTGATTTGCATATGGCCATGTCTGAACTGGGGTGGTGGAGTGAGCTAAAGAAGGATAATGGATTAAACCCAGATCAGTTGACTGGGGGTGAGTGTTTGATTTGCTCTAACGCTCCGTCCATCATCCCCTTTGGTATCGCTTTGTTCGCCCTAAGTTGGCAGGGTATGCCCAGACGTGGGTCCCTTGCTCACTTTGCCACTGGATTCAAGATAGCCTGGCTGATGAGGGTTTTGAACCCGAAACCGGTCCCAGGATGCTTGTTTCCGGTCCAGGGAAGACATGGCTTGGCAGTTCGGGCTGGACTGTTCCCATGAGGCACAGGGTCAGACGGATTTGCATATGGCCATGTCTGAACTGGGGTGGTGGAGTGAGCTAAAGAAGGATAATGGATTAAACCCAGATCAGTTGACTGGGGGTGAGTGTTTGATTTGCTCTAACGCTCCGTCCATCATCCCCTTTGGTATCGCTTTGTTCGCCCTAAGTTGGCAGGGTATGCCCAGACGTGGGTCCCTTGCTCACTTTGCCACTGGATTCAAGATAGCCTGGCTGATGAGGGTTTTGAACCCGAAACCGGTCCCAGGATGCTTGTTTCCGGTCCAGGGAAGACATGGCTTGGCAGTTCGGGCTGGACTGTTCCCATGAGGCACAGGGTCAGACTGATTTGCATATGGCCATGTCTGAACTGGGGTGGTGGAGTGAGCTAAAGAAGGATAATGGATTAAACCCAGATCAGTTGACTGGGGGTGAGTGTTTGATTTGCTCTAACGCTCCGTCCATCATCCCCTTTGGTATCGCTTTGTTCGCCCTAAGTTGGCAGGGTATGCCCAGACGTGGGTCCCTTGCTCACTTTGCCACTGGATTCAAGATAGCCTGGCTGATGAGGGTTTTGAACCCGAAACCGGTCCCAGGATGCTTGTTTCCGGTCCAGGAAGACATGGCTTGGCAGTTCGGGCTGGACTGTTCCCATGAGGCACAGGGTCAGACTGATTTGCATATGGCCATGTCTGAACTGGGGTGGTAGAGTGAGCTAAAGAAGGATAATGGATTAAACCCAGATCAGTTGACTGGGGGTGAGTGTTTTATTTGCTCTAACGCTCCGTCCATCATCCCCTTTGGTATCGATATGCAACTGGGGTGGCATCCTAAACATAATCAATAATCACACTCACATTACCCTCACATTGATTGCATGCTTGTACATATGATGTATTAAGTATAGGTTAAATGTTGTTTGTTAACTTTCACATCATTGTTGCAGTTGATGCTGGTATGCACTCTCTCCTCTTCATCACATACTTCAAACATCCAGCACACTCAGGGCACACATACATACATAAGCAATGACTGAACACACATTTGGGATTCTTAACTTGTGATTCAAATTTCTTGACCATACCAGTGTTGCTGGTGTACTCTCCAGCACTTGTAAGTAAGATTCTTGTAGCCAGTTGAATTTTGCACAACATCAGAATGCGACAAGGCTTACATAAAGATCTTGACTCTCATCTAAGCCAATGTCCAGGTACCGGGGTTGAGGTACAGAATAAATGTTAGTGTAGTCAGGTGTGCAATTGGCTATTTAAGTCTTAATTTTCTTGAGCTTCTAGCTTACTTTCTACATTTATGTGACTGGACAGTCTCCTTATAAAGATTAATGGTGACTATTACCACACTGTCCTTTTATACCATCCTGAGAAAAATGTTTTTCCCATAATGTCATCAAAAGTCAGTGATCTATGTAAAATGCCACTCAATTTTCAATAACATTTAAGCATGTATCATGAATAATTCTTAAGTACAAAATCTTACATAGTGACCAACATGCTAAAAATATTACTTAGCATACATTAATGAGGTACACAAACAAAACATGTTCATAGTTTTTTATTTGTGTAATTGCTTAGTGTTTTAGCTACATACAGGGGGCTCACTCCCATATGCTGAGGGTTCCTTGCAGTTTGCAGAGTTTCCACATTGAATACAGAGTTCTCCGCCTACCACATCAAACAGGAAATTGAATATTGGAAGAGAAAGTTGGCTATTTTGTTGTCATTCTGAGCCATCGTCTCACCACAATACCATCCTCCTTTATCCTGCTGCTCCTTATCAGAATCCAACTCCCTACATGGCTGAGGGACAAGAAGAAAGTGCCCCCATTCACAAATCAGGAATTAGATATCATTCATGAGGAGGTTGTCCAAAAGCACCCTCAGCTTTATGTGTCAAACCACGAGAACTCCTCAGGATCCGATCGATGCTCAAAGGGGTCCACCTCTCGACATCCCCAACTCAAACACCTGTGTTACAGAATTTTGGGGCGATCAAGGAGGGAAAGGAATTAGGGTGGGAACAGCCGGGAAAGGGAAACCTGTAATCAAAAAATACAACAATTAATACAGGCCTAAAATCATAGTTACTCTCAAAAGGTCTCACTAGAGGAGGACTAGTACCTGTAACACAAGCTCCACCGGCCTTGGTGTTTCTTTGGACCTCACTACCTCAGGCACGATTCATATCGCACAGGAGGAGGATACACCTACAACACAAAGCACACCGATTATTCCACATTCACCACTTCTGCAGGCCCTTATATACCTCCCACTACTGGTACCTACCCTTGTTAGTCAATTCCCTTCTTTAAATAATAGATGCGCCAGAATAAACAGAAATGCCACCAGCATTAATATAAGAGTGAAAGGTACTGCTCCAAAGACAAGTACAAGGATCAATTCACAAGGGCTCTCAATAACCCATGCAGTCTCGGAACAAGGGATCAGGCCAATTAAGTCATTCGCCAGATCATGGGAATTCCTAATCCAAGTTTATGATATAGGATCCAGTGTCACACTCTCCTCCTCAAGATTGAAGGCATCCAAAGAAAGTTATATTGCACTCTCAGCAAGAGCTGCCAAAAGTGGAATGAAAAAAATAAACCAACAAAAAAAAACGTTATGAAATGGAGTGCGTTCAGTTTCTACCGAACGCTCCACTCACCCGAGATACTCTGTTGCTCCAATGACAAATGAAGCTTCTACACAGTCATACTCGGAAACAGCTGAAGGCAGCCTCGGTGCCCCTCTCTTGGTAACGCCTCCCTCGGCGCTCGCAACCAGAACACCGCAGACTCCGGTTTGGAAAAGAACTGCGAGTCTGACGTAGAACGAGGAATGGCTTCGCTAAGTCCAGGCGGCAGCCGTGCGGTAGAATAGGTCCGCTCCTTGCTTCAGGATGAACGGGTTCCCTCCACACCTGATGCCTCTCCTCGAATCCAGAATTATGCACGCTACGTGATGCGTGCTCCTGCCTTAAATAGCATGTGACTCCTCCCCCCATGTCATTCTGGGAGATGTAGTCCTTCGTAACCTAAAACAGAACAGCCCATAGAGCAGGCGCACCAGGTCATACCCTGACAGTACGCCCACCCCCCAAGCGCCTCCTAGAACCAGGCTTGCCAGGGCAACGCGCGTGAAAGTCGCGCACCGCACGTGGAGTGTGCACATTTGTACATGGTTCCCAGGAATCATCCTCCGAGGAATAACCCTTCCAGGAGATGAGATACCATAGCCTCCCCTGACGATATTTAGAGTCCAGCACCCGACGCACCTCGTACTCCAGCTGCCCATCCCTGAGCACTGGAGGTACCGCCTTGCGCCGTGCCCCCTCTGCAGGCTTCAGTAGGCTGCTATGGAACACCGGATGGATTCTCAAAGAAGCGGGCAACTTGAGCTTATAAGCCACTGGGTTGATTCGGCGCAGCACTGTGTAGGGACCGATATATCTCGGATGGAACACGCTGCGTACCTTGAAGCGTATGTTCCGGGTGGACAGCCATACCCGATCACCTGGCTGATAACAAGGGCCTTCTTGCCGGTGCGCGTCTTCCCATTTTTTATACGTTTGTTTAGCACGCCTCAAGCTGTCCTGCACCTTCTTGTGAACGTCCTGTAGTTTTTTAATGTGCTGCATCACCGTAGGCTGCGTCACCACCTCACTCGGGATGGTTAGTGGTAACATTTTAGCGTGAAATCCTGCATTGGCTCTGAATGGCGTTTCTTTGATCGAGCAGTGCCAGGCATTGTTGTAGGACAGCTCGGCTAACCATAGCAGGGATACCCATGAGTCGTTAGCTTCCTTGGAATAACAACGGAGGCAGCGACTGATTTAGCCTCTCCGTCTGCCCATCGGTTTGGGGGTGGAAACTGGTTGACAAAGCCGCTTCGACTTGGAGGGCCTTACACCACATTCGCCAAAACCTTGCGATGAATTGCGGCCCTCTGTCGGACACAATTACTCTTGGGAGCCCGTGTAACCGAACCACATGCGTCAGCAGAAGTATAGCGGTCTGCCCTGCGGTTGGTAAGTTTTTGCACGGAATGAAGTGTCACATTTTGGTCAAACTGTCCACCACTACCATGATGGCATCATACCCCTGATCCTTTGGTAGCCCAAGGACGAAATCCATGCTAATGGTTTGCCATGGCTGTTCCAGTGTGGGAAGGGGTATCAGTTTTCCTCTACTCCTAACTGTCTCACTCTTGTTGTGGGCACAGGTCTCGCATTGTGACACCCATTGTGTTACGTCCTGAGCCATTTTTTCCCACCAGAATTGTCTCTTCACCAGGTGTAATGTTTTAGTGCCTCCTGGATGGCCTGCCAAGAGCGAGTTGTGGCACCAATTGAACGCTTTCAACCGAAGTTCTTGAGTTGGTAGGTATAGTTTGTTCCTGTATAATGGCAATCCATGTTTGAGAGAACGGTGGGCCTCCTGATCAGCCCATCCTTGCCACCAGGCCGAGGTCTTGTGTTTTGTTATATCATCCCAAAAATGATCTATGGTTATCGCACAAAGCACCTTGCTGGGATCAACTATTGCTTCCGTGATGCCTTGCTGAGGTTCAACGACCTCATTCTGTCACGAAAGAGCGTCCGCCTTTCGGTTTTCCGAACCAGGACGGAAGGTAATCACGAAATCATAGTCTGAGAAGAATAACATCCAGCGCAGTGTTCTTTGTGTGAGTTGTCTGGCCGTTTTCATATACTGCAGGTTTCGGTGATCTGTGTATACCGTGACTGGATGTTGGGCCCCCCACAAGTAATGCCTCCACTCCTGGAATGATTTTTTAATGGCTAACAATTCCTTTTCTGCCACGGTATAGTTGAGTTTAGCCGCGTTCAGCTTCCTAGACAGAAAGGCCACCGGATGTAACTGTCCTGTATGTCTGTCACGTTGTGACAGAACCGCCCCTATAGCTTCATTGGAGGCGTCGGCCTCTACAATGAACAGGGCCTCACTTTGTGGGTGTCTCAGTATGGGAGCTGTGGTGAAGGCCTTTTTTAAATACGTAAAAGCGTCCATGGCTTCAGTGCTCCAACCGAAAGGTATTCCCTTTCTCAACAGACGTGTGATGGGTGATACCAAAAGAGAGAAGTGCGAGATAAACCTTCGATAGTAGTTGGCAAACCCCAAGAAACACTGCACCTCTCTCACAGTCTTCGGAACAGGCCACTCTTGCACCGCAGCCACCTTTCTCTCAGCCATTCTCAAACCAGACTGACTCAGAACAACTCCCAGAAACTCCACCTCCGATGTGTGAAATACACATTTGCTCAGCTTGCAATACAGGCTATGTTCCCTGAGTCTCTGAAGTACCTGAGATACATGTTTCACATGTACATCCTGATTGTTGGAATAAATCAGGATGTCATCTATATAGACAACCACAAACTTGTCTACAAAGTCTTTGAGCATGTCATCTAGGAAAAACTGAAAGGCCGCAGGGGCGTTGCACAGCCCGAAGGGCATTACCAAGTATTCAAATAATCCATAACGAGTTTTAAAAGCCGTCTTCCACTCGTCTCCCTCACGGATGCGAACCAGATGATAAGCCCCCCGTAGATCTAATCGGGTGTAAACCACTGCTTCCCTCACCTGGTCCAATAACACTGAGATGAGTGGAAGAGGGTATCGATTCCTTACCGTGTTCTTGTTTAAGCATACGGTAGTCGATACATGCCCTCAATTCTCTGTTCGCCTTAGAGATAAAAAAAAGAGGCGAAGCCGCAGGAGAGCGAGAAGGCCTAATGAAACCAATTTCAACATAATGGTCTAGGTACTTCCTTAGATGTTTTGTTTCTGGCTCTGACAAAGCATACACACAACAAGAAGGGATGGTAGCCCCAACAATTAAGTCAATTTGGCAGTCATAGGTTCTGTGTGGGGGTAGTTTTTCTGCCAAATCTTCACTGAAAACCTCCCTGTAACACTCGTACTCGGAAGGAAGCACTGTTTCTTGTTCCGCAGCAGTAGCTATATGGAACCTCTGTGAAAGAGCCAAAAGATGAGAACTAGGAGCATGCAAGCAGTTCGTTCTGCACTCATCAGACTGGAACGCTACGGTCTTTTTCTTCCAGTCCACACTAGGGTTATGTTGCCATAACCATGGCATTCCCAAGATAACCTCATATTGTGGTGCTTCTATGATATTCAACGTGATGTCTTCTACGTGGTCTTGTTGCTCCCCCTTCATAACCAACCCTATTCTCTCCATCTGTTCGATAATGGGACCTGACTTAATGGGTTTACCGTCCACTGCCAACACTTTCTCCGGGGTCTCTCTGGGTATGCGTCCCAACCCTAACCGTTCTACTAACCCAGTGTCTATAAAGTTCCCAGTGGCCCCTGAATCAATCATCACCCACACCTGGTGCATCTGTTGACCTGCGGTAAGAATCATAGATAAAAGCATGTGGGATTCAGTATCCTTTGCGTTAATAACCGCCAGTGAAGGCAACAGTACATCCTGTCTCAAAGATCCCCCTGTCTCTGCTCCCCCCAAACTGGCTTTCTCTTTAACACTAGCAGTGACTGCCACTTTCTTGTTGGGGCGATATAGGCCTGAACCCTTGGGCTTATGAGGGCATTCCCTCACATAATGTCCCTTCTTCCCACAGTACATACAAAGGCCCTGTACTCTGCGGCTCTCTCTTTCAGCTCTGGATAAAGGTGCTCTGATAGCCCCCACCTCCATAGGTTCCGGTCCTGCCTCACCGGAAGTGCTCATCGATCTGTTCCCTTTCTCACCATATCCACTAGCCCTGTCTCCTCTCTTACGCTCCCCGCCCCTTTCAGCCAGCCGATGATCCAACCGTAGAGTCAAATTCATCAGGTCAGTATACGTGGTGGGTTGGGGGTCAATCTGGGCCAACACGTCCTTCATGTCGTCTCGTAGCCCCTGGTAGTAAAGAGACATACGTTTTTCTTCGGGCCACGCGGTCTCAGCTATCAACCTGTTGAAAGTAGTCAGGTAAGTGACTAGATCCTGCTTCCCTGCCTCAGCTCCAACAGCTCTCTGTCAGCACTAAACGTGGTCGCCCGGCGATCGAACACCTTTTCAAACTCCCTACGAAATGCACTCCAGTCAGACAATACCGGATCGTCACGTTTTACCAAGGGGACCGCCCAATTGGCAGCGTCCCCTGTCAGGTATGATATGGCGAAAGCCACCCTTGAATGATTAGTAGGGAAGGAGGCGGGTTTGCATGAGAAGTGCAACGCTATCTGTGTCAAAAAGGTCTGTATTGTCCTGGGATCCCCTGAATACCGTTCTGGGCTAGCCAAAGGTATAGGCGGAGGGACGTGTACTTGGATTTGAGAGGTGGAGGCATCAAACGGGTTCCTTGATTGCCTATCCACTCTCTCCCTAAGGGCAGCCGTTTCAGCTCTAGAGGCTGCTAATTCCTGCTGTACCGCAATCAAAGCCTGCAACACCTCGTCCAAAGACGCCGTCCTCTGTGAATCGATCGAATCGGGAGGAGATAATTTCGTGGGTGCGTAATTCTGTCAAACCACGAGAACTCCTCAGGATCCGATCGATGCTCAAAGGGGTCCACCTCTCGACATCCCCAACTCAAACACCTGTGTTACAGAGTTTTGGGGCGATCAAGTGAGGGAAAGGAATTAGGGTGGGAACAGCCGGGAAAGGGAAACCTGTAATCAAAAAACACAACAATTAATACAGGCCTAAAATCATAGCTACTCTCAAAAGGTCTCACTAGAGGAGGACTAGTACATGTAACACAAGCTCCACCGGCCTTGGTGTTTCTTTGGACCTCACTACCTCAGGCACGATTCATCTCGCACAGGAGGAGGATACACCTACAACACAAAGCACACCGATTATTCCACATTCACCACTTCTGCAGGCCCTTATATACCTCCCACTACTGGTACCTACCCTTGTTAGTCAATTCCCTTCTTTAAATAATAGATGCGCCAAAATAAACAGAAATGCCACCAGCATTAATATAAGAGTGAAAGGCACTGCTCCAAAGACAAGTACAAGGATCAATTCACAAGGGCTCTCAATAACCCATGCAGTCTCGGAACAAGGGATCAGGCCAATTAAGTCATTCGCCAGATCATGGGAATTCCTAATCCAAGTTTATGATATAGGATCCAGTGTCACACTCTCCTCCTCAAGATTGAAGGCATCCAAAGAAAGTTATATTGCACTCTCAGCAAGAGCTGCCAAAAGTGGAATAAAAAAAAAAATAAACCAACAAAAAAAAACGTTATGAAATGGAGTGCGTTCAGTTTCTACCGAACGCTCCACTCACCCGAGATACTCTATTGCTCCAATGACAAATGAAGCTTCTACACAGTCATACTCGGAAACAGCTGAAGGCAGCCTCGGTGCCCCTCTCTTGGTAACGCCTCCCTCGGCGCTCGCAACCAGAACACCGCAGACTCCGGTTTGGAAAAGAACCGCGAGTCTGACGTAGAACGAGGAATGGCTTTGCTAAGTCCAGGCGGCAGCCGTGCGGTAGAATAGGTCCGCTCCTTGCTTCAGGACGAACGGGTTCCCTCCACACCTGATGCCTCTCCTCGAATCCAGAATTACGCACGCTACGTGATGCGTGCTCCTGCCTTAAATAGCATGTGACTCCTCCCCCCATGTCATTCTGGGAGATGTAGTCCTTCGTAACCTAAAACAGATCAGCCCATAGAGCAGGCGCACCAGGTCATACCCTGACATTATGGGGTCCAAAGACCCTTCTGGGTAAAGCAGCATGGGCCCAAATCTGGAACGACATTGCCTCGTGCTGCAGTGCAGTGAGAAGGTGGGGGACGTTCTGCTGCATGTGGTTGACGGACCTTCATTGCTGGTCGTGAATCAAGGCTCAGGACATTAAGGGCTTGGCCTCCCAGCCACATTACCAGCATCCTTGCATGATCTCACGGAACAGGGGGTCCTGAGAGCAGTTTGGTCAATCCTCCATGCTCAGCTGAAAGCATTCGAGCAGCAGAGCGATGGTAAGAGTATTTTTTTAATATTCACTTGAGTCCACATGAGTTTGGAGAGTAGTGCCCTATTATGTGTTCAATTTAAGCTCCGTTAACTCCATGTTATACTTAAACTGCATTATTTGTGTGTAATGAAAGGATTGAAATTTTAAAATTACTAACATGCATTTATAGTTGTAGTTTAGCATGAACTGACTTATCATCTGATCTTAACATTATTAAAACGCTTTTGTGGTTCATAAGGTAATGATAACTTAACAATTAAAGCAGAACTTCCCCATTTGTGAACTGTTACATTTTCATTTAACATAGTTTATGTGATGCTGACTGTGTACTTTTTAATCTTACTTTCTAAACATCATGTTTTTTCACTATTGCATTTATAATTCACACAATATTTAATATTTTGACAAATATGTTACACGAGAACAAGAAGACAAAATCCTTTAGAATGCTTTGTTGCCATCATTGTGTTGAAGATAGAGAGTGAAGATGGTGACGGCCATTTGCCTTAAGCCAAGTACATGATTTAGAAACCCCTTCTGTCTCGTTTTAATGAATTTACTATAATTTTGGCAAGAGGGCACATATTTTTTACACTATATGGACTTTCGACTTTGTTTTTTCCCCTTTGTGTATTGACTGATTCCCTTGGCGCGTTCCTGACATGTTTTCATTATGTGCCCACTTTTCCCTCCTGCCAACATTTCTACTCTACTTTAAGACTCCACTTAATCTAATTTTGCCCCTTTCCAAGGACAGCGTTTAGTTTGCCTAAAAATTATCATTTGTTTGAAAAAACTTTACGTTTCATTACCAATATAAAAATAATTTAAACCCAAGCATTTTTCTTTCTTCTAATTTGCTAATTTTGCAGCTGAATTCATTCCAGGTCAGCGGTATGAAATCTTTAATTAGTTGGAAGATGCTTTCAATATCAGAATGACATTTTTAAATGCATTATACTTTGAAGGTAAACAAAGAAATGAGCAGACATTATACATTCCTATGTAGTAATTGCAACAGTAAAACATTCAATTCAGTTATGTTATTAAAAGGTGTACTGATTTGTATTACCCACAAATTATTACTGGGGATAGAGATGCTTTTTATCACACATCAAAAGTTATTTTGGGATGTTTCTCCTGATGCTCTACCTACAGAAAGCTGGTGGTGGTGAGATTTTTATGAGACTGTGCTAGTGTTGTGAGAATTTAAATAGGTGGCAGATGAGTTGGTGGTGTTGGAGGTTGAAGTGGTGCACGTGATGCAGGTGGAGGCGGTGCAGGCCTAGATAGACCTGGGCAAAATACTAATTACGGTGGAGTAATTGGAGCAATTTTAGTAATTTCTCATTGCTCTTTTTATGCAAGATTGCTGAAAATTATCCGATGACATTTGTTCGCATAGTTATGAGTAATTTATGACATTTCTCTGTTGCTTGGACACAGGAAGTACAAACTTAGCAACTGCTGTTTGTGTTCTGTTGCATTTAGTGTTATTTTTTTTAGCACAAAATGCTATTTCTGTGTTATTTTGAACTTGAGGGTGCATTTTGCACTGAGAAAATAGCTCCAAATGCTGGGTCACATTCCTCAAGTAATTTTACATATTCTCACATAATATTGCTATAATTTTGCATAAGGTTGAGGTATCCCTGTAGAATCGTCTGCATGTGTTGTGTATGATGAGTGTCACTGGCATTTGTTGCTTATTGACCCTATCATCTTCATGGCCAAAGCACGTTGCCTTGCACTCTCTTCCCTAAAAGTTCAAAGATGTTCTTGGAGCATCTTTGCTATGTCTTGGTAGCATTTTGCAATGTTACCTAAGACAAAGGTCTTCCTGTACATCATCTGAGGTTGTTCATTAAGGGAGGCAGCTGTCTCACTGAGAGGAGCCCCCATTGCATGAATATCCTCACACACATTAGGCTGCAGTTCATAAACCTAACCCTTCCAGTAAGCAGTTTTAGACCATGCCAACTCCCTTCCCTCATGGGAGGTGTGTAGGCGATTGTACAGAGGTAACTGTTAGTTAAGGGCTGTGAGGGAGTGATTATTGCTTAGGCAGAACAAGCATCCATGGCAGCTTAGCTTGTGACTGGGATGGCCAATCCTCAGAAGTGATTTAAGAGGAACACTGATGCCTTGAGGTGAAATAGCCTTCTTGAATATGTTCCATCAGGAGCAACAATGTACTCCTCTTCCATCCAGGTACTCTTATCCTCCTTTACCACCTCCTGCTCTTCCTCCTCCTCTTCTCATTGAGCAGTGCTGAGTGCTGCTATTGTTGCTTGAAAGAGGATTTGATTCTCTCCTTAGATTTTACACTGTCCTCCACATTTAGATGGTTGAGCATCATCATCCCGCACGATATCCACAGTCCCTGGAACAAGAAGATGGCAAAAGGTGAATTACATCAAATCATGTTTTGTGTCTACATTTCGACAAAGTACTTAAATACACATTGTTTTGCAGATAAATAATGGCATTAATATCATAACATAAAGAAACAAAAAAATTTAAGGGCTGATCCATGTATGGAATTAATCTGCCTCAACAATGTGAAACCACCAGCTCTAGCCACAGAGATTACCCCAGGAGATTGGTTTCTAGACCTGGTCTCCTTGTAGTTGTTGTTTCCAAGGTGTCTCCTGGCCCGCTGCTATAGAAATAAGAATTAAGTTCAGTGTGTATATAGTCAATATATAAATGTCATCATGCCAAATCTGCCAAAATATTTGAGATACATACAAGAAAAGGAAACAAACACCACCAATAAAATGACTTTTAACGTTTAATATATTTACAAAATTGCAATAAATGAGTTATTGAATGGACTAATAATGAGATGCAGAATTTAAGATCAGATTTTCCCAGACTTAACTGACTGATGGATGGTAGAGGGTCTAATAGCTGCAGCCAGGATGTCCTCAGATGTCATAGGTGTTGAAGTTCTTAATGTAGACACCAGGGACTGTTGTATAACAGAAACACGCAGCAGAGAGAGACATACATGGGGAAGTCATGTTAAATACTACAAGAAGATGCTTTTTAGATATGTGTTCAATATGTAATTTGGGACCCACAAAGCTTGCTGTCCTGCAATCTAAGACAAGGGCAAATGGATATATTATGGCATATCTACAGGTAATTTATTAAAACAACATACAATTTGAAAAACAATAGTTACATACTAGGCATGGCTTCAAAAGGGATGCGTGACAAAAGGCACAAAGCTACCTTGTCAGTAATCAATAAAGAGATAGCATAGGTGCTGGAAGTAGTGGTGCTGGGTATGCTGTAGCACCCCCAAAAAAGATCAAGGTGGCATTCAGAAGGTTAGATTTTGTGCTTATCTTGTCACATTTGTTGTGCGTTTAAATACAAAGGTCAAATGTCATGCTATGCCTTCTGATAAATTGCTGCTTATTCATAAACTGGAGTTAACTTTATTTTCTTTGACTGCAAAGTGAGAGAATTTTCTAAAAGTGGCGTTGGTGACAATTTTGCTGGGCTACAGGAAGTGTAAGCAAAGGCTCTGGGATGCCGTTTTGTTTCTAACACGCAATAGTTAAATACATGTAGATGAACTATACACATGTTTCAAAACAAATCAAGAGACTTGGTGATGCGCAAATGATAAAAAACTGCCTAGACCCTATTTCCACATATTATCATTGTGCGCTGTATAGTTTTATAAGTAATGTCTTTGCAAATTTAGTGGCAATTTCAACGGAAAATGTGCTGTCTGTGAATGGCAGTGATAAATCAAAACAGTGCTCCAAAATGTACCACCGACTACATGCTGCATCCATTCCACTCTCCTGCTGAATCTGTATGGTACATTTCCTACACTTGTTTTTGGTGTGATTCTTAGGTTTTTCACAATTGCTGTGACTTTAGCGAAGTAACGTTATTGGCAGCACCCCTACTCTGGAAATTGTTCCAGCACCATTGAGAGGTAGGATACAGACGCAAATGAGCAGACATTTAACCTACCAGTGGCTGGCAGGGCGTGGCCTGCTCAGCTGCGTAATGCCCGCTCTTTGAGCGAGCTCTGCTGGCCGAGATTTAATCCTAAACTAATCCTGGCATATACAGAGCTGCTGCCATGCTACTTATAGCTGTGAGCACTCCCAGAGGAATAGTGCATCGCATGAGCTGCCTCTTATCCTTGCACGGAACGCCGAAGCTGTGAGCCGAGACCGGAGAGAGGGGGCCCGGCCCCGCGCATTCGATCTCCTAGTGGGCGGGTGGACTGATCGGCAAATTGAGCCCGCGGCGTGCCGCATGTAACAGGCCGCGCCCGGAGCGGGTGAACCTTGCAGTCCCTGCAGGCGAGGGTGAAGGCGACTGGATGCCCAAGACTGATGAGGTGAGGTGCACGCCCGCATTTACACCTAGAGCGGCGCTGATTTGACCCCAGCGATACTGCGGAGGCTCGGCAAAGCTGCGCCGTGGGGCAAGAAAGGGCTGCATTGTCCCAAGTGACTGACGACGTGCACCCCCGACCCTTAGCCCAGTAGTGTGAACCCGCTGGATGAAGGTGCCTGCCCGCGTCGGCTGTGGCGCGGAACAACTCTGCTGCGGTGACCTCCGGCCGAGACGTGTGCTGGTCGTGTGGCGGTTGGGAGAGTCCCCTGAGTGCCATCTTGAGCCCCACGCGAGGACTGAGTGGCAGCCCAGATTGTGGTGAAGCTAGTCGGGTGCTGTGAGGCCTACCGTCGGCGTACCCCGTAAAACTGGTAGGAGAGTGGAGGACACACTGCCGGGTGATTCTGCGGCTCCTATCTGGTTTCTGTGAACCTTTCAGGCTAACCACGCTGGCTGGAGGGACTCGCTGCTTGGTGGGTACACGAGGCCCCCACTTTGAATATCGGTGGTGTGCACGCTGGGTCTGGGAGCTTGCACCTGCGACGCTGTGTGTGATAGAGGAGCTCTGGAGCCGGCTGGGCTGTATCTACACCATTTCTCAGACTTCAGGTGAAGTGGAGACCCCGCATTGTGCAGGTTGGTTGTTTTGCGGCCAGTCAGTGATTCGTACAGGCACTTACAGCATCGCCTGCATACATCATCGGGAAACAAGATGCGAAATAACCTAAGCTGACATTTGATCAGAGGTGGACCATGAGGCTCACGGAGTCCGATCTGGAAGCGGGCGCGGAGAGATCGTTGGAGTTCCTGGCAGAAGATCGTGGTGAGGATCTACGTACTTTAATGCTTGAAATGAGATCCAGTCTGCGGAATATTGACACCAAGCTGGACACACTGACTGCCCAACTGGATGCTGTCAAAACAGAGGTGGGCTCGCATGAGATCCGACTGGATGTACTCGAAAATAGAGCCTCCGACTTTCACGAATTTCAAGTGGAAACCAAAGAACAACTCTTACAGATGGATAAAGTGTTGGGCATTATCCATGCTAAGAATGAGGATTTGGAGGCCAGGTCACGCCGCAACAACCTGTGCATCACAGGCATACCGGAAACGACAGCCATAGCCAAGATGGAGACCTTCGTGGCTGACCTCCTCCGAGAGCTCTTTGACACCCACCTCTCTGCGGTGTTTGCCGTAGAAAGAGCACACCACTCCCTGGGTCCCAAGCCCCCGTGGGAGCGACTCCCAGACCCATCCTAGAAAAGATTTTGAACTACCAAGACCGAGATCTTATCCTGCGCTTGGCACGGGAGAAGGGGACCATCACACACAAAGGTAATCAGATTTCATTCTACCCTGACTTTACGCCTGCAGTGCAGTCGGAGAGATGTCAGTTCCTGCCGGCTAAACGTCTCTTACTGCAGGCCCAAATCCCCTACTCCCTTTTATACCCTGCGAAGCTCAAAGTCACCTACGACGGAGCAGTGCATTTTTTCACAGATGCCAAGTCCACCCTAAAATTCGCACATCGGGGGAAAGAAGCCCAAACAAGGTTCCACTTCTGCGAACCAGTCCGAAGCCAGGCTGAGTGACAATGACTAACTTGTTGCAGCCCAGTTCTTCTCTTGGCCTTGTCTGCTGTACCCTTTGTTGTGGAGGGGCCTCGTGTGCCGTTTGCACTGTGGATCTGGTTGTGGTTTTTCCATGTGGCTGGCTGTCGGATATACCCTGTTCTGGTGGGTGCGACGGCTGTGAGTGCTGTCTGGATTGCTGCCAATAAACGCACAGCATGTGAGGTCATATTGGGGCAAACCGTTTCTTCATGCATTGTTGTGTTGCATAATTGATTGTTTCACTGGCTAATTGTTGTGCGGGGTGCTATTATTCCCACTTGTTAGCTTCTAGGCATAGCTCTTTGAGATTCTCTTGCCCACCCTGTCTGTGCAGGGGAGTACGTTGGTGGTACCACGCCCCTATGGGAGGATTCCCTAATGTTTCCATTGGTTTTCTATTGCTGGGGCTGGGATTTCTACAACCTGATTGGGGGGTTGGTGTGGGAGGTGGGTTGGGGGGGGTTTGTTACTATGTTTAAAGCCAGGCCACAAATACGTGAACTCCTTGTCCGTAACTGGATGGCATTGACTATGATGCGTTGCTATGGTCCTACTGTCTTTGCACATTTTAGCGATTTGGTCGACAGATGTCTAGTTTAACATTTCTAACTTGGAACATACGCAGACTAAATGATGGGAGGAAATCCAGGCTTGTCCATTCATACCTGTTAAGGCATCAAGTAGACGTTTGTGTGTTGCAGGAAACGCATCTTAATGTTGTTCCCTCCCCCAGGTTGAAGCATAGCAGGGGGGAATGGTGTATTCATCCATCTACTCGAATTACTCCCGGGGAGTTCCTGTACTGATCAGGAGAAGCCTTGATTGGAGGGAGGGGGAGGTACAGACTGATTCAGAGGGTAGATTTGTTGTTCTCACAGGTACTTTGGGGGGACCCCGGTGGTGATAGTAGCGATATATGGCCCCAATGTTGACTCCCCTGGTTTTTTCCAGGATATTTGGGCCAGAGTTAAGGCGCTGAACTGTGACACCATTATCTGGGGAGGAGACTTTAATGCCATCTTGCATGATGAGTTTGATAGGAAGGGGATATCACGTACACTCCACCCCTCCACCAGTGCCACACTACATGCCATTATCACAGATGGGGATTTGGTAGATATTTGGAGGAACACTCACCCAACGACTAAAGAAGGTACTTGCATATCTGAACATCACAGGGCATGGTCACGTTTGGATTTTTGGTTGGTTTCCAAGGATGTGGCCAGCTGGACATGCTAAGTCACGCACCTTCCCAGGTCCCTATCAGATCATGCACCATGCCTCTTGCGGATGGTGCTTCCCAACTCATCTCCGTGGCTGTACTCCTGGAGATTACCCCCGAACGCTCTTTTAGATGAGGCATTCAAGGAAGAGATAAGAGTAGATATCACTGATTATTTTACCCTTAATACAGGCTCAGTCGACACAGAAGCCTCTCTCTGGGAGGCGTTTAAGATTGTTGTCAGGGGTAAGTGCATAGCCAGACAAGCGGGGGTGCTGAAGTCAATTCGTGGCACGCTGGCATCTCTAGAAACACAGATTAAGGAGCTAGAAACGAAACTCTTTGCCTCTAACGACTCCCAGTCATTAGCCCCCCTAAAGGAGAAACTTATTGAATTTGAGGAAGAGGCGCAGCGAGAAGTAAAATTCTTGTGGAAACACGCTCAAGCCAGGAGATATGGGGAGGGAGACAAACCGGGGAGGACTCTAGCGGCGATGATTCGGCCCCCCCGCTCTACTGCCTTCGTCTCTGAATTAAAAGGAGCTCAGGGAGCTGTCATCAGAGGCCAAACAGAGGTTATATGGGTTATGTGATGTTACAACGCATGCCATTACCCAGCATGCCGTTGCAACGCCAAACTTTACCCCGACTTGCTGTCGGGGGAGCGCTAGAAGTTGGAATAGATTAATTTTATATCCCAACTCCAGTGTGTGCAACAGTAGGGAAGGTGTTGGAGTTAAATCCAACACCTTCTACCCACTGCTACAGACCTTTTTCATTGCAACGGCATGCGGGGTAAATGCATGCGTTGTAACCGTTGCGGTGTAAAGGCTGTTTCCTGGTTATATGTGATGTTTGCCTAAAAATGCCTTCAGGTCTTACCTTCAACATCTGGGCTCATGTATTCCCCATAGGAAGTCCTGGTATTAACAATGGTCCACTTGATGTGTATCATTCTTTTACTGGGGCATGGGTAAATTTGATGCATGCTCTGCTTGTTGTGTTTTGGCCTCTCCAGCCTTTACTTTTGGGGGTGCTAGTTCATTGTAGAAAGTGTAGTAGCACTATCATTCTGCATGTCTGCCTCCAAGGCCTTTTCTTTTAATCTAACAGAATTACTGTGGTGCAAATGTGACTGCAAGTCTGTCAATGTGCTTAATGATAGCATCAATAGCGTGAAGTTAAACTGCATTTGAGTAAGTGACTCATTGACAGTAGCTCCAGGGCACAGCCCCCACTGCCTCCTGTGAGGCTCTACTTTCTGCACTTTGCCTCTCAAAGTCCTGACACTTTAAATTTTGTAATTTACCATTGTTCTTTAAAACACAACTTTTGTGTTTTTATGAACACTGCTAGTGCACAGGTCAGCCCTCTCTGCCTCTCACCAGGCTCCTGGTGACAGGAGGAGGGGGCTGAGAGGGCTGAGGCTCGATCCAGTTACAGAGTGCTTTTGAAACACAATATTCTGTAGATGAATGTCTGGATTGCTCATGTCTGAAGGACATAGTTCAAGTACAGTTCCCTCATATAGGCGCAATCCATTTTATTTAGCAGAGATAAAGAGCATACTTCAGGCAGTACAGCATATCTGCTAAAATGTGGCTGCCTGGGCACACATCAGTGGTTCCTCGAGGGCAATGAGAAGCCACACTGAGCAGCAGGGGCAGGGTCTCCAGCTCTGTCCCAGCTGCCCGTAGGATTATGCTTCCAGTCCTATCTAGAAGCTGGGAGAGGGACTGAGGTTTGTGTTTCCCTTTTCAAATCTGTCCATGCTGCTCTGGCAGCTCCTCATTGGGAATCATGACTTAATGGTTCCAATGTCCAGCACCATATTCCTCTCTGATGTAAAAGAAGCAAGGTAACTCTATTTAAAAAATTGTTTCTCCGTTCATGTATGTCTGTTTTTGTTAGTGTGTTTGTAAGCAATTGAAAGTGAATGCATAGCTGCCCAGGTCCATGCATAATGTGCTGCTCCAGTCTAGGTTTGTTCCTTTGAATTCTGGGACTTGCAGTCCTATTTCATACTGGAATAAACAAGACTACAAGTCCCAGAATTCAAAGAAAAAACTTGTATTGGCACAGCAGATAACGCATGGACTTGGGAAACTTGCAGGGCTGTGAATTGGATTGTGTAAAAGTGTGTTTAGGAGTGTCAATGCGAGTGAAAGTGAAAGAGAATTAGAGCTAAGAGCGTCTATGAATAAGTGAAAGTGAGTACTAGGGAGTGAGTGAAGAAGTGAGAGTGTGTTAGAAGAGTGAGTGATTGTAAATTGTGTGAGGGAGTGGAAGTGAGTTGGGGGTATAGCTATTAATGATGCAGCAGGTGTAGTTACACTAGTGCCCAGTGTCAGTGAGTGCGATAGGGTGAGTGTGTTTGCAAATGAGCCCAAGAACCAGTGAATATTAATACGTTTGTGTGTGAGTATCAGTGAGTGGGTGTGAGTATGAGTGAGAATGAGTAAGTGATAAAATGTGAGTTAGAGTGAGTGTGGGGGAAGAAAATAAATATAAGAGCAATTGAGGATGAGGGATGCAAATTTTGAAGAAATGGAGTGAACTCTGAGCAGCTATTATGCCCGGACATGGAGCCAAATATTACCTAGTGTAAGCTACTCTAAATGTGTTTTTTGACTTTCATTTCACTCACAACTGCAATCACTTGTTGAGGATTTGCCTCATCTTGCTGTTTGGCAAACTCAATATGGTGGTGTCTGGTGCTATGCTTATTGTTCGTTAGAATATGCTTGTCAACTCCTCTCACAGCAGGAAATAACAGTTAATGTTAGTTGAGATGGCCTTTAAAAGGACCATGTCGATGTTATTCTCATGAAATTGTTTTGTTTAGCTAGGAGGATGACTCATTCAGTTGAATGATGAATGCTGACAAAAACAGTGATCTGAAGATCAAAGGATTGAGGCCGGCAAGGCAAACTCAGCCTTTCATCCATCCATAGAACTGTAAATTGTGTACTATTAATTCCGTAATATTAACTGGTTATTTACAACACGTTGAAATGTCGTACTTGCAGTATTAAGACATATAAAACAAACTATGTATTTTTCATTTAAAATTGGCTGCTGACCGTTCACAAAAAGAAAGTTGTGCATATTATTAGTCTCCACGCCTTTCTTAATTTTTAGATCTCCTAATTAAATTGGGGAATTATACATTATATAATATTTTACCATTTCCGAATAGTTTAGTTGCTAAGGGGTGCTACGTGTTTGTCTTATGTCACTTGTTTTGCTCAACAAACCTTGTACGCAGTGGATGTTGTCAGTTACAGAAATTCTTCACAATGGGAATCCATTTCAGTATTGCATCAAGCACACAGCATTACACTTCATAGTCATGAACTGTATCTTGAAATTTCATCTGGCAATTAGCTTTTTCTAATCTTATTTTCTAAACTGCAGGAGCCAAGCAGTCGGACAGTCTGACTTGCAGCGACCATCCTCAAGACTAATGAAGTCAATTACTATTTCAGTCTACAAGACAACTTGGTATATGCATTCTAATAAATAATGAAAGTTTTCAAGCATTGGCAGTATTTTATTATTTCCTTTTCAGTTTTTCTCTCTTACAGCCTTTTCCTAAAATATCAAACCTCCAGTTAATATATACTTTCTCTCATTCCTAAAACTGTTAAATAGACTTGCTTTTGCATGAGTTCAAACTAAGTTTAATTTTAAATCCTTTATTTCTTCATTTATTTAAGAAAACAAAATATATGAGATGGATGCAAAATATGTTTAGCCAGGGCTTTAAGCGGGTTTCTCATAGGGGCGTGGTCGATGTAATAAAGGGCGTGGCTCAAAACACTTGAGCTAAAAATCTGTGCTTTGCATAGCGTGCTGCCTGATTGGTATTTTGCTGCTTCTGTCATTGCATCCAGATATATAGTACAACAAGTAGCATTACACTACAACAAGCCAGGACTATTGGCTTTGTCAATGGTTATAATTTGCATAAGCTAAATAAGCAACAACTATCACTTTGTTGTATAGAATATTGAAAATGCTACTCGCTCTTGTGGGCGAGGTTGTGGCTCAAGGCTAGAGCAGCCGGCCTTCGAGCTGAGAAAACAGGTTGAAGTCTGAAGTTCTATGATTCAAGAAATGAATATTTCCTCATGCAAAGCGCTCCAAGTGTGCTATATAAAACCGAAAAACGAGTCTCTTTAAAGTTACATCAACGGCAGTGACAGGTTGTACTATTGCAGAGTTAAGGTTTTTTTTTTTCACTTCACCCTGAGAGTAAAAATGGAGAGCCCTATAGGGACCTGTCTCAGCACCTGCTTTTAAAAACTGCTGGTGCTGAGCACCGGCAAGACCTAGCCCACTAAAGGCTCTGGGTTTAGCTTTCTAAAGCATGAATGTAAATAACATTTTAGTCAACATTTGATTAGCCACATACTGTCCGAAAATATAGCATCATACCTGCCAACTTGAAGAACAATCTCACCGTGTGATGAGGGGGCGAGGCCTTGAATGGGAGGGGGGCTCGTGCCAAGAAGTGCCTATGAGACACTTTTGAACCCCAACACGCCCCCAAGCGCCCTCCTCCCAAAAAAACAAAAAAGCTTGCTGAGGCTTGTGCCGATGTCTTGGGGTGTTTACACACCCCTTAATGGACATCAGAAGTTCACAGATTCGGAAAATAAGCTGGAAAACCTCTATTCACAGTGGTTTTCAGCTTATTTTTTCTGCCACTGGGTGATATCTGCTCCTCACTGGGAGACCGTGTGATGGGAGCTGATATCGTGTGTCACACAGTGGCACAGTGTGAGTTGGCAGGCATGTAGCATTGTACTTTAGCTGTTTTTCACCAATATTTCACAAACCATAACAAGCACCACATCCCCAGCAAGGGTAGGGTGCAGCAGGTGTATACTTGCACTTACACACATGTGCTGCTAGCTGCAGCACCTGCAGTCAGCCACTATTCAATCATGCCCAGCCATGCTTCATGCTCTTCATGCTCATTCGCTCAGCTTCCTGGCTCACGCCTGCAGCAGATACATACATTGTATCAAATCAAGAACTGTACTGGCTGGCCCTGGGTCACCACAGGAATGAGTGAGATGAGTTCTTTCCCCACTCAGGTCCAGCTTGCAGGCCATCATGATGTGTCTGCAGGTAGAGCTTCAGCAAAGCAGTGTAATCAATTAATGCTCACACTGCGGCTGATTTTATGCCACCAGAGCACTTGCCCAGGCTGATAAACAGCCTGGGGTCCAAAAAAGGTGGCAATGGTCACACCAGGTGGCTTAGGGGTTTCAGTTCTGACCTCTGGCGACCCCTAATTGGCATCCATGCCTAAGGTAAGGCCCTTTTTCATCATTTGTTTTCCTAGTGACTCAAATTTCTCTCTTCACTGCAAATAGAAATTATATTTCACTTCTAAGTCCCTTATTACTATTCACCATTCCCCCAACTAAAAGTGGTCCCCCTTGGCGATACAATTAAATGCCCTTTCCCTGAATTGCATGATTTGAGCATGCAATGGAAGATCTAAATCTGATAGAATGGGTACCCACACCTTTAATAGAGTAGGCAGCATTAGCCTAATAGATTACATCCTCCTAGATATTAAACTTTGACCATTTCTACAGGATATGACGGTGGTGCACAGGCACAATAGTGACCACAATGCACTCGAAGTGGAGGTGGAATTTCCACTAGTACAAATCCAGCTAACTCTCTCTCAACTATTGGACGAAAGGTGCAAGCTAACCAATAATAAATGTAGAATCCATTGGTCTGCAGTGGCTAGGTCTGAGAGGGCTCTGAATTCAGTATACACCAAGGTGGGACAAGCCCTGGAGAGATTTTGTAGTTTGAAGCCAGGGCCATTTAAGGAAACAGCTGTCTCAAAGGTTGAAAATTTACATAATTCCCTTTTTATTAGCGTTAAGGTGGACTTTTTTCAGAAAAGCCTGCAGCCAATGGCCAAGGAGTAGCGTACCATTCTTGTTAAACAAAGAATGTAGTATGGCCAAGCACGCTCTGATTACTGCTATCAAGTCAGTAGGAGGGAAGACATCCAGGAAATTAGAGTTGCATATAAAACTGTTCTTCCAAAGGCAAAAAGGGAATGGGATAGTCAAAACTGGGGACTCCTCCTAGCAGCCGCAAGGAACACCAATCAAACCCTATTCTTGAATGCAATAGCCACTGGGAATAGGGAAGGAAGCTCTCAAATTGACAATAATGTTGTGGCAGAGGCCTGGATAGCCCACTTTACAAATGTATACCAACATAAACTCGATGAGGACTCAGTTCTGGAACATCCCGTCACCCCCCTGTATTTTGGGCCAGAAAGAGATACAGATGATTTTACCCTGATAACATGTATGTAGGTAGAAGAGGCCATTAGAAGGATAGAACCATGAAAAGCTCCTGGTATCGATAAGATCCCTGGTGATCTGCTTGTATCTGAAACAGTCATCTGGACACCCTATCTCACTGTGGTTTTTCATGCCATTTTAAGTGAAGCCTCTATACCCAAAACGTGGGTGGGGGCTGAGATTTTCCCCATTTATAAGAAGGGCTGCCTCTTGGACCCTGCCAACTATAGGCCAATTAGCCTACTAGATACCACCCAAAAACTCTTTAGCAGTGTGACTTTAAGTAGGCTTCAGAACTGGCTTGAAGAAAGTACCATACTTTGTCCCCTTCAAGAGGGCGTTTGAGCCAATACTTTCACTGTTGACCATGTTTTTAGACTGCAGTTGAAGAGGTGGTGTCTGAGATATTTCTTTATACATAGTTGTGCCTTTTAAATGGGGAGAAGGTTCTAGAGGCATACCTTTGAAGCGCACAGATACCCTACCCATGCCCACCCTGGCACCAGACTAACTATATGGAGTATGCAGCTCTTTATGTGGAGACAGGATACAGCCTATTCAGGTGTAAGTGACACTCCCATCCTACCAGTGATGGCCCACTAAGTAACACCTCAGTTCCCATTGTGTGTGGCTGTGTGGGAGGAATACAACAAGTCAGACTGCCAACTACACCCAGTCATGTGACCAGAGACAGGCTGCAGGCACCAAATGGCTAAGGCAAGAAAATGCCAACTTTCTAAAAGTTTGAATTTTAGAATTACAATGTAAAATGTAATTTTCCCATATATTATGATTTTAAATTGTGATTCCAGAGACACCAAACTTAAAAGGGTTTTCTCTTCCCATTTGGAAATTACACATATAAATGCAATATGGTAACTTAAATGTTATCCTATAGGAGAGATAGGCCTTCCTGTAGTTAAAAATGAATTTGAGAGTTTTTCACTACCAGGACATGTAAAACTTAAAATTACATGCCCAATGTTTTACATACACTGCACCCTGCCTTTGGGGCTGTCTGGGGCCTAACTTGAGGGTCAATTATATGCAATAAAAAAGTAAGGTCTGTGCATGGAAAAAGGTTTATTTTACCAGGTCGACATGGCAGGTTAACTGTACACACAGGATCTGCAATGGCAGGCCTGATACACGTTTAAAGGGCACCTTGAGTGGCCGGTGCAATTAGTGCTGCGGCTTACAAATAGCATTTAATTTACAGGCCATGGGCACATGTAGTGCACTTTCATAGGGACTTAGAAGTAAATTACATATGCTAATTGGGTATAAGCCAATGCTACAGTGTTTAGAGCACAATCACTTCAGCACTAGTTAGCAGTGGTAAAGTGTGCATAGTTCTTAGGCCAGCAAAAACAGGAGGTCTGAAGGAACAATGTATGGGGAAACCACGAACAGGATGCCAGGTCTACCACTCATAAATAGGTTTTATCAAACCTGAAAATAAAATCTGCTCATTGCACCCGTTTACCCTTCAAATGCTGCTTTGTATCCCGTAAGTAACATATTTTGAATGTTTAATTTAACCTGGCAAACTGAACCATTTAGCAAGCCTAATATTCTTGTTAGTTTCATAAACTGAGTATCTAATAAGCATTTGAGAGGCCATTAACAAATTATATATCACTTCATTAAATACCAATAGACTGGAAACATTGCAAAAATAGCTATATTTCAAAAATGAAATGACAATTAAAACCACATTTATGGTTTAGCTCAGCCATGGAGCAAAGCCTATAACATTTTTCATATTTTCAACACTTACATGCAACAAAATAGTTTTCTTCTAATAAGTTCTGGTACCTTTCTAGAATATTTAGGTCTTCTACATTTACAACAGTGGAAATGTCAGTGCTCTATTTCCTAAATTTGATTTATCAATGGCGTGCGATCTTTATATACAAAATTACTTTCACTCACCTTTATTTCTTAAGTGCGACAGTTTAGATATTATTGGGCCTATTTACAAAATGATATTTCTATTAAGTTTACTGCAAAAGTACTACAAATGTGCTGCACAATACTAATCACAAACTTACGTGAGGAGGTTCCACCTCCTCTTCACCTATCTTATTCTGTACATTGTTCTTCGACCTGACTGAAGAGTATCCACAGACATTAGTATGTGTTTTAGAAGTAAATGTAGGAGGGATAGAGAGTATTAGCTGGAAAGTTGTTAATAATCAGTACTGAAGGGAAGGGGTTAAGGGAGGAGTAAGGAAAGTTGAGGTAGGTTGAGGGAGCGATTGAGGGATAGATGCAAACCCGCCCACAAAAGAGTAAGGCCATTCATAATCACAAACTGCTCTTCTAATGAATCTGAACCTAAAAAATGAGTAAAATTTGTAAATGTATGTAAACTTGCTCAGAGCTGCAGTAAGTCCAGCACCACAAAAATCGTCCAATAGAAAATAATGGAAGTAGGAACCTAAAATAAAACCTTGTACGATTTTTTTTAAATTACATTAAATTATTTAAAATATTAAAATATTAAAAAATATACATACATTAGGGGCTCATTACGATGGGCGGAAAGCCTATACCTGACACCGTCTCAGACTCGGGACTGAGTGACTGCGGTTCTGACCGCCGGATTACAATGCGACTGAACACTGTTCGGTGGGATTCCCATTGTTTCCTATGGGAGCTTGTGTTACACACTAGAACCGGCCGTAACACAGGCTCCTATGGGGAAATGGGGTGTGTGTGCAAAACCCTGCACCCTGTAGCAGGCACCCCATGGTACCTGCCACAGAGTGCCGGGATTTTACAGGGGGGTACCTTAGGTACCCCCTCGGCCACCAATCATAGGAGGGGGCAAAGGGGCCTTGCCAGGGGCTCCCATAGTCACTGTCCTACAGACTTTCTGTGTCAGAAAGGTCTGCGCAGAATGGCTGTTGGAAGCTCACATCGTAATCCCAACAGCAGAAACGACATCCATAGGGGGTTACGGTGCGGTTCCATCCGAAAGGAGTCGGTCGGAACCGAGTCAAAATGACCGGCCGGTTCACGTTCCGACCATCAACTTCATAACCGGGCAGTCAGACAGTAAACTGACTAAGTCCGTAAAGGGCTCCGACGCGGTCGGGAAGATTTTGACTGTTGGGCGGAGGTTTACCGCCCAACATCGTAATGAGCCCCTTAATGTAATGCTAAAAAATCTTAAAATACAACATATTTTATTACTAAAATTATATACATATGTATATATATATCAAACCAACGCCTGCTCCCAAGTGAAGAAAAGGCACGACACAACTCCGGGAACTTTTTGAAAGGCTTTATTGCTGTTGTCTTGCGTGGTGCTGGCAGTCCATGAAACGCATTGGCATACGCGTTTCAGCCTTCATTGGCCTTCGTCAGTGCCGGATTTCATGGGCTCTACGCTCCTTCCGGGGGTCAGACAGGGTACACGTGATGTAGATTCCGTCCCTGGTTAAATGATGTTACACCTCTCCTCCAATTAAAGGTGTACTGACCTCACGCACTCATTCTCCTGAGCAGATGCATGCTGGTAGTTGCAGTCCAGTTGGGGGTCTATATATATATTACCTACTGGCGGTCGCCAGTAGGTAGTTATAGTTAGGACCTATTTTCCATAGGAAATTCACAACATTCTATTCCCAATAACTTTGGCGCCAGTCGACGAATCTTCACGAAATTTTCAAAACTCGTGGGGCGCTCCAGTCTGCTCCTATCTTGAAAGTTTCGGGGCAAGCGGGGGCCGAGAACAAAAGGAAGGTCCCAAAACGTGTTTTCTCCATGTTATTTTCCATAGGAAACTTTAGACAAAGCTACAGCCCGAACTGCTGAATGGAATTACACAAAATTTTGCAAAAAGGTAGCCCTTGGTTCAGAAAGAGCCCTTTTCGTTAAATGGTGTAAATCCGTTCAGTAGTTGCTGAGAAATTCAAAAAATAAGAGTCAAAAAATCAATTTCCAATAGGGAACTTTGTGCAAGGCTACAGCGGAAACTAATGAACGGATTTACCCCACATTTGGCATAAAGGTACTGCTTGGCTCAGAAAACAACCTTTTCAAAAATGGTGTAAATCCGTTCAGTAGTATTTTAAATATTAAAGGAAAAAGAACTATATATATCTGGGCAGAGCCTAACCACACATGTCATCGTGAGATCTGATTGGCTGTCAGCACTTCATCCAAGAAGTGTTGGCAGCCATCTTGGGACCAATATACATGATAGCACCCCAATGAAATGCATTGTAGTGAATAGAAGATTTTGAGGGTCACCAAAAGGAGAACTATAAAGGGTGATAACAGACGTTAGTTACATTAGAATTCATTTGTTGATGGTACCATACTAATTTTAGGATTTGTGGTGTGTTCTAGGGTGATTTTACCCTGTGAAAAACCTTCTGCTGGGATTTCATGAATCATGTTTGAGAGAAAACAATTTTCTCATGCTTGTCCCACAGAGGTTTGGAAGGTGCTCCAGAAGCTAAAATGAGAGCATATTTTCTGTAAATTCACATTATCTTTCTCAGTCATGTGAGAATGAAGTCTGACATTCTCAGTAAAACATGTAAATCCAACAAGGGTAGAGACTGTCAGTTGATTCCTTTGTGTTCTAGTGCAGCTTCCCAGAGTGTTCTTAAGAACAACTAGAACGCTAACAACCTTACCTATGACAAAAGTATGGCACACCTGAAGCCATCTTGATTGGAATAAACTGGTAACACTTAAAACATTTAATTTAAAAAGGAACAAAATGATGGGGTTCATTTTGTCTTAGAAATTATGGTTAGTGCTGTAGAAAGAAAAATTAGGACATGTTTTAAGTGAGATCTCAAATATCTTCCTGTTATATTTCAACAGGAGCAGCCTGCCAGTTTATTCCTTTGTGTTCTACTGCAGCTTCCCAGAGTGTTCTAAAGAACAACTAGAGCGCTAACAGCTTTACCTATGACAAAAGTATGGCACACCTGAAGCCATCTTTATTGGAATAAACTGGTAACACTTAAAACATTTAATTTAAAAAGGAACAAAATGATGGGGTTCATTTTGTCATAGAAATTATGGTTAGTGCTGTAGAAAAAAAATTAGGACATGTTTTAAGTGAGATCTCAAATATCTTCCTGTTATATTTCAACAGGAGCAGCTTGCCAGTTGATTCCTTTGTGTTCTACTGCAGCTTCCCAGAGTGTTCTAAAGAACAACTAGAGCGCTAACAGTCTTACTTATGAAAAAATTATGGCACACCTGAAGCCATCTTGATTGGAATAAACCGGTAACACTTAAAACATTTAATTTAAAAAGGAACAAAATGAGGGGGTTCATTTTGTCATAGAAATTATGGTTAGTGCTGTAGAAAGAAAAATTAGGACATGTTTTAAGTGAGATTACAAATATCTTCCTGTTATATTTCAATTGGAGCAGCCTGCCAGTTGATTCCTTTGTGTTCTACTGCAGCTTCCCAGAGTGTTCTAAAGAACAACTAGAGCGCTAACAGTCTTACTTATGACAAAATTATGGCACACCTGAAGCCATCTTGATTGGAATAAACCGGTAACACTTAAAACATTTAATTTAAAAAGGAAAAAAATGAGGGGGTTCATTTTGCCATAGAAATTATGGTTAGTTCTGCAGAAAGAAAAATTAGGGCATGTTTTAAGTGAGATCTCAAATCCTCTTCTATTTCATTAGAAAATTCTGACATGCAGACTGAAACAATCACTTTCAATACCAGCAGTAGACTTCCAGTTAACTCCCTGGTGAGCAGTAGCTTTACTACAGTGATCTAATGAGCAACTAGAGTGCTAACATTCTGAATGTATGGCAAATGTGTCACACATCTGAATGCCTTCTTGATGGAATCAAAGTAAAAAACTGAAAGCATTTCCTACTGAGGAGACTGCAGTAAATGAGGAAATTAGGAAACTTCATAACAAATAAGTATCCCAAGATGGCCACCAGAGAAAAAAGAGCCCAAATGTAGCACAAATATCACCCACATGTAGCCCACATATAGCCCAATGACAGAATTGTGGAAAACACTTTTTATTTTTAGTTTTTTTGCAGTTTTATATAGTGCAGACTGGTCAGGTATTGGAGCGTTGCATCTTACTTGGACCCCTTATTGCGTATTTTGCACGAAGTACATGAGATTGATCTTGCGAAACATTGAACTTTACTATTCTGTTAACCTGAAGTTGCTCTGAACCGGGCTTTGTAACACCCGTTTTTACCTACTGGTTTTAGTTAATTCTCACTGTATTGTATTAAGAAAGAGGATTTACTGTTTTCATGTACACTTTTATGATCTATGTTTCTAAATCAGATCGAATAAAGTTTAATGAATGTAATTGAAGTCTCCCAAGATGGCCACCAGAGAAAAATGAGCCCAAATGTAGCACAAATATCACCCAGATGAAGCCCACGTATAGCCCAATGACAGAAGTGTGGAAAACACTTTTTATCCTTTGTTTTTTGCAGTTTTATATAGTGCAGGCTGGTCAGATATTGGAGTGCTTTACATGAGCATTGGTTACATCATGCAAGGACAAACTCATTTTGGTTGTAGGCATGGGGAGATTAAGTGATTTGACCAGAATCACAGAATGACGAGCTGAAGCAGAAACTTCAACTTGGTAACACCACATTTTCTCCCCTAAGCGTAACATTTAATCAAGTGGTCAACTGGATAAAAAAACATAGAGATAACAAATAATTCAAAAGTGCTTTGTCGCTATTTGAGAACTGCTTGGCTCAGAAAGCGACCTTTTTAAAAATGGTGTAAATCCGTTCGGTAGTTGCTGAGAAATTGTAAAAAACAAATATCGATTTCTAGAGGCGCGGTGGATCCGCGAACCCTCCTGAGCTTCATTTTAATTGGCTGCCAACACTCCAAACCAGGAAGTGTTGGCAGCCATCTTATGACTCGGTAGAACCGAGTCACAAGAAAACAGGGAAACAGAGGTGAAAAAGAAGAAAAGGGGGGAGGGTAGAAACACCCTGACCCCCTAGGCCTGCTCAGTGGGTCCCACAAGGACCCCCAGGGCCCCAAAAACCATTTTTTTAAAAAAAATTGGTGACATTCGCGCTGGGGTTGCGAATCCCGCCGAAATATTTAAAAAAATGAAGCGCGGGATACCGCGCTTCATTTAATTGAGACCCCGGGTGGGCCAGGTCCCGGGGGCATTGCCAACAAATATATGCAGGGCCTGCGGGGCCGCCGCAGCCCCGGGGACCGCCACCTCCCGGGGCTTGTTTTTTAATGTTTGAGGGGGCCTCCAAGGCCCCCAAGCCCCGGGGACCGCCACCGCCAGGGCTTTTATCAAATAGGGACCCTCAGGATTCAAGGGGAATTAATCCTCCAACTTACCCTGAGCACTACTGATGCAGTCCAGCCATCGGCCTGTCACTACCCATGCACTCCTCCAATCAACCAGCGAGCACCATGTACTTATCCAATCACTCCGCCAAAACACAAGCACTTATAAATTCACCATCCACTCTCCTTGCAGTACTCTAATCATCCAGTCAGTACCCATGTACTCATCCAATGACCCAGGCACTAACTCATGGCAAATACAGAGGAGGTCATGCTAATCACAGGGGTACCCCAACGCATAGTGTTCCCTAGTGTATGTAGGTGTTTTCACCGTATTCTAAGTGTCTTTTACCACCAGAGACAGAGTCAGTTACCACCAGTACCCATCAGCAAAAAGTTGGTTGCACAGGAGTACTTTCTACTCCTCTGTTGGTTCTTTCTGCACATCTCTTCCTTCTTCTTGCACTTTTCTTCGTCTTTCTGGACTTCTGTTGCCTCTTTCTGCATTTGTCTTCCTTCTTTCTGCGCTTTTCTTCTTCTTTCTTCACATGTCCTACCTCTGTAGGCATAGTTAGAAACTAGCATTTAAAAAAGCTTTGAAATTCACTTAAAAAACCATAGGTTTCAGGCATGTTATAGTTAGAAATTAGCATTTATAAAACCTTTGAAATTCACTGAAAAACCATAGGTTTCAGGCACGTTATAGTTAGAAATTAGCATTTAAAAAACCTTAGAAATTCACTGAAAAACCATAGGTTTTAGGGAAAGTTATAGTTAGTTGGACATTTCACTCGTACAAAACCAGAGAAATTCCCCGTTATAGTTAGTTCAGCTAACTATAACTCGCGCCCCGCAATGCACTGCTGATGACGTCACATATGACATCACTCATGACATGGTCAGTGACATCACTGATGACATCACTGATGACATCTCAAATGACATCACTGATGACATCACTGATGACATCATCCATGTGATAATTTGATGCATCTTCTCACACCCTAATGTAACCTTTCATACACCAACTCTAAATAACAGACTGCCATTCTCAAAACCATAGACACTCCAGCAGCAATAACTACATACCCACTCACTGATACTTAGGTCTAAACACATATTCACTCACTCACCCGTACAGTCACTCATACTTACAATCACTCAGTACAGGACTATCATATGCACTCATACGCCTATATAGACACTCACACACCACCACTCATCCATAGAGGTACTCACACACCTAGTCAGTCATGCAAATAATTAATCACACTCCCATTTACTCACCTATACAGTTATACACACACCAGCTCACTTACTCATACAAATACTAGGACATTCTTACGCTCTTATACAATCACTGATACAAGCACACACTCATCCATACAGTCACTCTCATAATCACACACTCTCACTTATAGCTATTTATATATTCCAACACACATATATACTGCCTTTCACATATGTAGTTACTCACACATGTACCACTGAGATATACATTCACTCACTAACACACCCATACACACACTCACACACCCATACAGTCCATCACAGATGCACTCTTGAAACCATGCACCCAGTGAATCACCCACTCACACATCTATGCACAGAGTCACACACACCCCACCCATACAAACACTCAGGCATCCATACAGATACTCAGACAACCAATCAATAACCCATATAGACACTCATGTAGCTATTCACAAACCCATGCAGCCGCTTACACACCAACAGACAGACGGATTCAGACATTCACACCATTTAGTCACTAACCCGTGCATTCAGTAAGATACATTTAATCACTCACTTATAGAGTCAGTCACACACCTACTAAATCATCCATTCAGACACTTATACACCCACTCATTCTTCAATATGCCTTTCCCTATATATATTAAACATATTTCAACTTTACAGAAACACACAGTCACTAGATGATGTCATCAGTGATGTCATCAGTGATGTCATTTGAGATGTCATCAGTGATGTCATCAGTGATGTCACTGACCATGTCATGAGTGATGTCATATGTGACGTCATCAGCAGTGCATTGCGGGGGCGCGAGTTATAGTTAGCTGAACTAACTATAACGGGGGAATTTCTCTGGTTTTGTACGAGTGAAATGTCCAACTAACTATAACTTTCCCTAAAACCTATGGTTTTTTCAGTGAATATATATATATATATATATATCCCACACATCAGATGCTCCTGCTAGGATCCTTGGCCCGAGGCAGGTGGCGCGTAATGTCAGCGGAGTCAGCCGACAAATAATGCCACACAAAAAGAAAGAATCTCCGCGCTCTCGGGAAGTGTCAATGTGGAATTTTAATTACACACGGTTACGCGTTTCGACAGTCGGCGCTGTCTTGATCACACAATTAGCATACAGGAAATGTTCCAATACATATTCTTGTGTAAAAATGAAGAACAGACAAGTGCTTCCTTGTGTGTTGAACAGACAAAATTTTACTGTGGCAGCCATCTTAAAGCGTTACATTTGACAATGAAATAAACATGGTTATACAAATTACAGATTAAATGTACTCGTTGTGACCATAAATTAACATTAAATTAAATCTAAAGGCATATTTGATCATATCCTTGAATAAAAGGGAATACTTTCCTATAGTAGAAAGTGCATCTTGTGCATATCTAAATACGTGGCAGCCATTTATAAATGGTATCAATACTTTCGTAGCCACTAAACGGAAATTGCCGGTTCTAAATAATGCAAGAGCATAATGTTACTGTGGCGGCCATCATAGAGCATTACACTTGAATGAATGAATGAAACAACACTTGTATAGCGCATGGCTACCCGGGAGCATCCCAGCACTGAAGCAGATAACTGGGCAGACGCAGGCACTTAAGGGAAAAGCCAGGTTTTTAACTGTTTCCGGAAGGCCAGATGGCTGGGTTCCCTTCTCAGGTGCATCGGTAGGGAGACCGTGTGATGGGAACTGATATTGTGTGTCACACAGTGGCACAGTGTGAGTTGGCAGGTATGTAGCATTGTACTTTTGCTGTTTTTCACCAATATTTCACAAACCACAACAAGCACCACATCCTCAGCAAGGGTAGGGTGCAGCAGGTGGACACTTGCACTTACACAAATGTGCTGCTAGCTGCAGCACCTGCAGTCAGCCACTATTCAATCATGCCCAGCCATGCTTCATGCTCTTCATGCTCATTCGCTCAGCTTCCTGGCTCACGCCTGCAGCAGATAAATACATTGTATCAAATCAAGAACTTTACTGGCTGGCGCTGGGTCACCACAGGAATGAGTGAGATGATTTCTTTCCTCACTCAGGCCCAGCTTGCTGGCCATCATGATGTGTCTGCAGGCAGAGCTTCAGCAAAGCAGTGTAATCAATTACTGCTCACACTGCGGCTGATTTTATGCCACCAGAGCACTTGCCCAGGCTGACAAACAGCCTGGGGTCGCAAAAAAGGTGGCAGGGGTCACACCAGGTGGCTTAGGGATTACAGTTGTGACCTCTGGCGACCCCTAATTGGCATCCATGCCTAAGGTAAGGCCCTTTTTTCATCATTTATTTTCCTAGTGACTCAAATTTCTCTCTTCACTGCAAATAGAAATTATATTTCACTTCTAAGTCCCTTATTACTACTCACCATTCCCCCAGCTAAAAGTGGTCCCCTTTGGTGATACAAAAAAATGCCCTTTCCCTGAATTGCATGATTTGAGCATGCAATGGAAGATCTAAATCTGATAGAATGGGTACCCACACCTTTAATAGAGTAGGCAGCATTAGCCTTATAGATTACATCCTCCTAGATATTAAACTTTGACCATTTCTACAGGATATGACGGTGGTGCACAGGCACAATAGTGACCACAATGCACTCGAAGTGGAGGTGGAATTTCCACTAGTACAAATCCAGCTAGCTCTCTCTCAACTATTGGACGAAAGGTGCAAGCTAACCAATAATAAATGTAGAATCCATTGGTCTGCAGTGGCTAGGTCTGAGAGGGCTCTGATTTCAGTATACACCAAGGTGGGACAAGCCCTGGAGACATTTTGTAGTTTGAAGCCAGGACCATTTGAGGAAACAGCTGTCTCAAAGGTTGAAAATGTACATAATTCCCTTTTTATTAGCGCTAAGGTGGACTTTTTTCAGAAAAGTCTGCAGACAATGGCCAAGGAGTAGCGTACCATCCTGGTTTAACAAAAATTTAGTATGGCCAAGCGCGCTCTGATTATTGCTATCAAGTCACTAGGAGGGAAGACATCCAGGAAATTAGAGTTGCATATAAAACTGCTCTTGCAAAGGCAAAAAGGGAATGGGATAGTCAAAACTGGGGACTCCTCCTAGCAGCCGCAAGAAAAAACAATTAAACCCTATTCTTGAATTAAATAGCGACTGGGAATAGGGAAGGAAGATCTCAAATTGACAATAATGTTGTAGCAGAGGCCTGGATAGCCCACTTTACAAATGTATACCAACATAAACTCGATGAGGACTCAGTTCTGGAACATCCCGTCACCCCCCTTTATTTTGGGCCAGAGAGAGGTACAGATGATTTTACCCTGATAACATGTATGTAGGTAGAAGAGGCCATTAGAAAGCTAGAGCCATGAAAAGCTCCTGGTATCGATAAGATCCCTGGTGATCTGCTTGTATCTGAAACAGTCATCTGGACACCCTATCTCACTGTGGTTTTTCATGCCATTTTAAGTGAAGCCTCTATACCCAAAACGTGGGCGGGGGCTGATATTTTCCCCATTTATAAGAAGGGCTGCCTCTTGGACCCTGCCAACTATAGGCCAATTAGCCTACTAGATACCACCCAAAAACTCTTTAGCAGTGTGACATTAAGTAGGCTTCAGAACTGGCTTGAAGAGAGTACCATACTTTGTCCCCATCAAGAGGGCGTTTGAGCCAATACTTTCACTGTTGACCAGGTTTTTAGACTGCAGTTGAAGAGGTGGTGTCTGAGATATTTTTTTATACATAGTGTGCCTTTTAAATGTGGAGAAGCTTCTAGAGGCATACATTTGAAGTGCACAGATACCCTACCCATCCCCACCCTGGCACCAGACTAACTATAGGGGGTATGCAGCTCTTTATGTGGAGACAGAACACAGCCTATTCAGGTGTAAGTGACACTCCCATCCTACCAGTGATGGCCCACTAAGTAACACCTCAGTTCCCATTGTGTGTGGCTGTCTGGGAGGAATACAACAAGTCAGACTACCAACTACACCCAGTCATGTGACCAGAGACAGGCTGCAGGCACCAAATGGCTAAGGCAAGAAAATGCCAACTTTCTAAAAGTTTTAATTTCAGAATTACAATGTAAAATGTCACTTTCCCATACATTATGATTTTAAATTGTGATTCCAGAGACACCAAACTTAAAAGGGTTTTCTCTTCCCATTTGGAAATTACACATATAAATGCAATATGGTAACTTAAATGTTATCCTATAGGAGAGATAGGCCTTCCTGTAGTTAAAACTGAATTTGAGAGTTTTTCACTACCAGGACATGTAAAACTTAAAATTACATGACCAACGTTTTACATACACTGCACCCTGCCCTTGGGGCTGTCTAGGGCCTAACTTGAGGGTCAATTATATGCATTAAAAAAGTAAGGTCTGTGCATGGAAAAAGGTTTATTTTGCCAGGTCGACATGGCAGGTTAACTGTACACACAGGCTCTGCAATGAAAGGCCTGCTACACGTTTAAAGGGCACCTTGAGTGGGCGGTGCAATTAGTGCTGCGGCTTACTAATAGCATTTAATTTACAGGCCATGGGCACATGTAGTGCACTTTCCTAGGGACTTAGAAGTAAATTACATATGCTAATTGGGTATAAGCCAATGCTACAGTGTTTAGAGCACAATCACTTCAGCACTTGTTAGCAGTGGTAAAGTGTGCATAGTTCTTAGGCCAGCAAAAACAAAGTCAGCAAAAACAGGAGGTCTGAAGGCACAATTTATGGGGAAACCACGACCAGGATGCCAGGTCTACCACTCATAAATAGGTTTTATCAAACCTGAAAATAAAATCTGCTCAATGCACCCGTTTACCCTTCAAATGCTGCTTTGTATCCCCCAAGTAACATATTTTGAATGTTTAATTTGACCTGGCAAACTGAACCATTTAGCAAGCCTAATATTCTTGTTAGTTTCATAAACTGAGTATCTAATAAGCATTTGAGAGGCCATTAACAAATTATATATCAGTTCATTAAATACCAATAGACTGGAAACATTGCAAAAATAGCTATATTTCAAAAATGAAATGACAATTAAAACCACATTTATGGGTTAGCTCAGCCATGGAGCAAAGCCTATAACATTTTTCATATTTTCAACACTTACATGCAACAAAATAGTTTTCTTCTAATAAGTTCTGATACCTTTCTAGAATATTTAGGTCTTCTACATTTACAACAGTGGAAATGTCAGTGCTCTATTTCCTAAATTTGATTTATCAATGGCGTGCGATCTTTATATACAAAATTACTTTCACTCACCTTTATTTCTTAAGTGCGACAGTTTAGATATTATTGGGCCTATTTACAAAATGATATTTCTATTAAGTTTACTGCAAAAGTACTACAAATGTGCTGCACAATACTAATCACAAACTTACGTGAGGAGGTTCCACCTCCTCTTCACCTATCTTATTCTGTACATTGTTCTTCGACCTGACTGAAGAGTATCCACAGACATTAGTATGTGTTTTAGAAGTAAATGTTGGAGGGATAGAGAGTATTAGCTGGAAAGTTGTTAATAATCAGTACTGAAGGGAAGGGGTTAAGGGAGGAGTAAGGAAAGTTGAGGTAGGTTGAGGGAGCGATTGAGGGATAGATGCAAACCCGCCCACAAAGAGTAAGGCCATTCATAATCACAAACTGCTCTTCTAATGAATCTGAACCTAAAAATGAGTAAAATTTGTAAATGTATGTAAACTTGCTCAGAGCTGCAGTAAGTCCAGCACCACAAAAATCGTCAATAGAAAATAATGGAAGTAGGAACCTAAAATAAAACCTTGTACGATTTTTTTAAAAATTACATTAAATTATTTAAAATATTAAAATATTAAAAAATATACATACATTAGGGGGCTCATTACGATGGGCGGAAAGCCTACACCTGACACCGTCTCAGACTCGGGACTGAGTGACTGCGGTTCTGACCGCCGGATTACAATGCGACTGAACACTGTTCGGTGGGATTCCCATTGTTTCCTATGGGAGCTTGTGTTGCACACTAGAACCGGCTGTAACGCAGGCTCCTATGGGGAAATGGGGTGTGTGTGCAAAACCCTGCACCCTGTAGCAGGCACCCCATGGTACCTGCCACACAGTGCCGGGTTTTACAGGGGGGTACCTTAGGTACCCCCTCGGCCACCAATCATAGGCCGCGGGGGCAAGGGGGCCTTGCCAGGGGCTCCCATAGTCACTTTCCTACAGACTTTCTGTGTCAGAAAGGTCTGCGCAGAATGGCTGTTGGAAGCTGACATCATAATCCCGACAGAAGAAACGCCGTCCATAGGGGGTTACGGTGCGGTTCTATCCGAAAGGAGTCAGTTGGAACCGAGTCAAAATGACCGGCCGGTTCACGTTCCGACCAACAACTTCATAACCGGGCAGTCAGATAGTAAACTGACTAAGTCTGTAAAGGGCTCCGACGCGGTCGGGAAGATTTTGACTGTCAGGCAGAGGCTTACCGCCCAACATCGTAATGAGCCCCTTAATGTAATGCTACAAAAATCTAAAAATGCAACATATTTTATTACTAAAATGATATACATATATATATATATATATATATATATATATATATATATATATATATCCCGCACATCAGATCATCCTGCTAGGATCCTTGGCTTGAGGCCGGTGGCACGTAATGTCAGCGGAGCCAGCCGACAAATAATGCCACACAAAAAGAAAGAATCTCCGCGCTCTCGGGAAGTGTCAATGTGGAATTTTAATTACACACGGTTACGCGTTTCGACAGTCGGTGCTGTCTTGATCACACAATTAGCATACAGGAAATGTTCCAATATATAGTCTCGTGTAAAAATGAAGAACAGACAAGTGCTTCCTTGTGTGTTGCACAGACAAAATTTTACTGTGGCGGCCATCTTAAAGCGTTACATTTGGCAATGAAATAAACATGGTTATACAAATTACAGATTAAATATACTGTTTGTGACCATAAATTAATATTAAATTAAATCTAAAGGCATATTTAGTCATATCCTTGAATAAAAGGGAATAATTTCCTATAGTAGAAAGTGCATCTTGTGCATATCTAAATACGTGGCAGCCATTTATAAATAGTATCAATACTTTCGTAGCCAGTAAAAGGAAATTGTCAGTTCTAAATAATGCAAGAGCATAATGTTACTGTGGTGGCCATCATAGAGCATTACACTTGGCAATGAAAATGAACATGGTTATACAAAATAAAGATTAAATATACTGTTTGTGGTCATAAATCAATAGTAAACTATATCTAAAGGCATATTTAATCACATCTTTGAATATAGGGAAATAATTTACTGTAGTGAAAAGTGCATCTAGTACATATCTAAATACACGGCAACCATTTTTAATGGTATCAATACTTTCGTAGCCGCAAAACGAAAACTGCTGGTTCTAGATAATGCATAAGCATTGCAGTCAAATTGCCATATATAGATATAACCATATTGTGTAAGTGGAGCCTATACTCACACTTCAAGGTTCTAAAGTATTAACCCAGAACAACTGCAATGCTTATCCATTATCTAGAGGAAGAATTTACGAACAGCAACGAACAGGGAATTATCAATAAATTTAAAGAAGAACTCAAACCCAAACTAAAACAACATGAAGAGGACATAAAAATAGGTAAACAAAGAAAGCTCCACACCGATTGCGTGGACTATGAAAGTGGTCACATATTGACTAACAGCCATAAGTATGATCGCTTATATGAGGATTTACTTAACAGCATACAAACTAAGACCCCGAGAAGTGAGATTACGGAACCTTCATCTGTAGAAGCCAGCGATTCAGACACAGATATCTCACTAACCACGACTAGCTCAACATCAGAAAGAATAATCCCCTCCAAACCGGCAACTTTTTTGGACGAATACTGGCTCCTAAGAAGGGGCCGGCAAACACCAAGAGCAACACCAACGCCAATGAATCAGGGCCGAGGACGAGGACAACGAGGCAGAGGAAGAGGAAGAGGGACGGGAGGAGCAAACAAAGAAGAAAACGAAGGTAACAAAAAAAAAAAAAAACGACAAAACAAGGGAGCACATGGGAAAAGCTGCAAGCTCCAAGACCAAGCAATAATGGATATAGATACGGTAAATCGAACCATTATTAATTTGTCCGAACGCTCTCTCTCTTTCCTAGATAAGAAAACTCTGTGTCTAGGCTTGACATTTTGTTCAACAGAATTATTCAATTACTCAGATACTCGCGTGGATTTATATAGGTTTATCAGAAAACTTAAACTTAATAAATGACATGCTCTAAAGAAACCTACTGTAGGTATAGAACATCCCACGCAACCTAACACAGATGCACAATCCGGGCTGACTGTGGGCGATGTCGAAACTCTTCTCGCCATGCATGATCTACACTATACATTCGACATAACTGGTATGTCCCCTATTGAAGCTATTAATATTGACTTTCCTACAGATCTAGCTGCCTCCACTAAATTCAAGTCTCACTCAATCTTTTCCCTGTTTTACCACACAATATTATTGACACCTTTAATGATATGGTCACCCAAGATCTACTGAAACTGAAACATCAAAGTTGGAAAAAGGTGTCTTTCAATCAGAACCTTACCATCAAAGAAAAATAAATTATACAACCATTAGTAGAGGACAAGAGTATCATCATCTGTCCTGCTGATAAAGGTGGCAATATTGTACTTTTGAGCCAAGATATGTACATTAATGAAGCCCTTTGACAATTGGAAGACTCAAAGTTTTATTTGAAAATTAACAGTGACATCTATAACCAAAGTATTTTGGAGATTTGGAACAAACTAAAAGAATGGGAACGCAATGGCATTATCTCTTGGGAAGAATATTGTTTTTTAAAAGGGACTTCCCGAAACTCCTATCCTTTATCTTTTACCTAAAGTACATAAAGACCCTGTCAGACCACCTGGGAGACCCATTGTCTCTTCTATTGGAATTGTGTTAGCAAATGTATCAAAATATGTGGACCACTTTCTGAGTAACTACGTCACATCTCTACCTTCTCATGTTCGAGATACAAAAGATTTTTTGACTAAACTTGAAGATGTACAGTGGGAGGCGGACTTCTTGTTGGTCACTCTTGATGTAAATTCCCTTCACACTATATTAGACCACACACAAGGTATAAAGGCATGTTTTCACTACCTTAAGAATAGACCAATAGGATATTTAGATCATACCAACATGGTGATTGAAATGATGAGCCAATGCCTTAAAAACAAAATATTTATGTTTAATGGGACCATCTATAAACAGATTCTTGGCACTGCGATGGGCACATGCTTTGCCCCTAGCTTTGCCAACCTGTTTTTAGGTATCTGGGAAGAGGAGATCAGAAATGATGCCACCTTGACAATCGATTTCTCCAAGGTGAGATTATGGCTTCGTTATATCGATGACCTCTTTCTTATCTGGCAGGGCACTGAAGACGAAGTTATCAGCTTTATTGATAAACTGAACAATAACACATACAACATCAAACTTACATCAAACATGAGTAAACAACAGATTGAGTTTCTTGATGTACTGGTCACAACAGCACACGATACCCTGGAAACTAACCTTTTCAGGAAAATTACAGCAGGTAATAATATCCTCCATGCCCTCAGCAGTCATCCGGATAATCTCAAATGAAGTATTCCATATGGAGAACTGCTGAGGGCAAGGAGAAACTGCAGTACTGAGGAAACATTCAATATCGAAAAGGATAGCATGATTATCAGGTTCAAGAACAGGGGTTACACTAAATGGGTATTAAAACGTGCTCTGGAGAAAGTTAATAAGATCAGCAGATCAGATACACTGAAGGAGCACAATAATGACACTACCACCAATACTGAAGCACAAGAGACACGACTTATTACTACATTCAATAAGAATTCCCAACAGATACACAAGATCTTTGTTAAGCACTGGTCAATATTAACTAGCGATTCCATCATTGGCAAATCTATTCATACAGGTTCGAGAATCACCTACAGAAAAGGCCATAGTCTCAAGGACATCCTGGTCCACAACGATATTACCCAAATGCAACATCAAGGGGATCATAACCTCAAAGGCTTTTTCCCTTGTGGTCATTGCAAGGCGTGCCGCAACAGTCGCCTGGTCAAAGAATTTAACATACCTGGTAGAGTGAATAACAAACATATCACTCAATTCTTGACGTGTAGTACCACTTTTGTGGTCTATGCCCTAGACTGCTGTTGTGGACTACGTTATATTGGTAGCACATGTCTAATGGCCAAAAGAGGGTTTTGGAGCATATGCGTGCTATAAATAATAGAGAAACACATTACCCGGTGGCACAACACTTCCAGGAATACCATCGTTCCAACAGTGCACTGCTGAACTATTTTATCATCGAACAGGTACACACTGGCCCCAGGGGTGGCAATAGTGTTCACATGTTACTTAAATGTGAATCCGAATGGATCCTGGAACTCGAGACCAAACAACCGGGAGGCCATAATCTAGACGAAGAATTGAATGTACATTTACATGAAAGCTAAACTATCTGGTTCTTTACTTTTTGCCTTCTGTGACAAAAGTTTACCTACCTTCCATGAAGCAATTGTTTTCTATCTCCCATGAGTAATTGTATTCAAACCCGTATGTACAGTAGTTGTAAATAGCATGTAAGATATATATCATGAATTCACCTCATTTTAATTCTGTTTTTCTGTTTTCTTATATTTTTATAGGAGGAAAGGAAGGGACCCTCCGCCAGGGGACGGACACATCTTACACGGGTTCCCTACCCTTTTCTTCCCCATATTCGTGCACTTCTTATTCAGATAAGCTTTTTCACTTTGTCACCTGTTTCTATTTTGGTCTACAAGGATGTTCTGTCTATACGTTTTTATCTGTCTCGTGTACCCATTGGCCTGATGTAATTTGGAACAGTATATGTGATCATGACTTAGGATTTTGGTAGCATCATGTCAATGTCTTTAGAATGCTGGTATAGGAAGCCCGAGTATATAATTCGCCACAATGGCATCATGTGTATTACTTGATACTCTTGTTGTGCATTTACAATTGTATACTATGAATTCACAAACCCACCCGGTATCATGGGAAGTATCCTTATGGTACTATGTCTCCTTACAATTGTTCTGGGTTTATACTTTGGATCCTTGAAGTGTGATTATGGGCTCCACTTACACGATATGGTTATATCCATATATGGCAATTTGACTGCAATGCTTATGCATTATCTAGAACCAGCAGTTTTCGTTTTGCGGCTACGAAAGTATTGATACCATTAAAAATGGTTGCTGTGTATTTAGATATGTACTAGATGAACTTTTCACTACAGGAAATTATTCCCTATATTCAAAGATGTAATTAAATATGCCTTTAGATATAGTTTACTATTGAATTATGACCACAAACAGTATATTTAATCTTTATTTTGTATAACCATGTTCATTTTCATTGCCAAGTGTAATGCTCTATGATGGCCGCCACAGTAACATTATGCTCTTGCAATATTTAGAACCGCCAATTTCCGTTTAGTGGCTACGAAAGTATTGATACCATTTGTAAATGGCTGCCACGTATTTAGATATGCACAAGATGCACTTTCTACTATAGGAAATTATTCCCTTATATTCAAGGATATGATCAAATATGCCATTAGATTTAATTTAATATTAATTTATGGTCACAAACAGTACATTTAATCTGTAATTTGTATAACCATGTTTATTTCATTGCCAAATGTAACGCTTTAAGATGGCCGCCACAGTAACATTATGTCTGTTCAACACACAAGGAAGGACTTGTCTATTCTTCATTTTTACATTAGACTATGTATTGGAACATTTCCTGTATGCTAATTGTGTGATCAAGACAGCGCCGACTGTCGAAACGCGTAACCGTGTGTAATTAAAATTCCACATTGACACTTACCGAGAGCGCGGAGATTCTTTCTTTTTGTGTGGCATATATATACTAGGAACTAAAGCCGTTGAAGAAGGGACCTGAGTTCCCGAAACGCATCTGGCTCAGCGTGCATGCGGATGCCTTTGTTCTCCCTGCTGCCTGTTTGCAAGATGTTGCCATTAAAGATTTGAACCACTTACCTGCCGGCTGGCTTCCTTCCATTGGGGCTACCTTGTTGTTTGGATATTTAGCGGCTGAGCCCAGCCGCGGAAGGAGGCCCACTGCTCCAGAGCGGGCCCGCGTTGGCGCCAAGTTGGTGACAGCGCTGCAGGAGGCAGTTTTTCAACGACAACAGCTAAAAAGCGGTGCAGGCAGTATTGTGTGAGTTGGCATCGACCCACATGGGTATTACTTGTTATTTAATATGTTTTAAAATTGACGGACTCACTTGAGTTGATTTCATGGCACTACAGGAACCAGAATGCAATGTGAATTGCCACGCCCACTGGGGCAGGATCTTGGAACTTAAAAGTGTGCCATGACCGCTGTCTTGTTATTTCAGGAACTAAAGCCATTGAAGAAGGGACCTGAGGTCCCGAAACGCGTCTGGCTCAGCGTGCATGCGGATGCCTTTGTTCTCCCTGCTGCCTGTTTTCAAGATGTTGCCATTAAAGATTTGAACCACCTACCTGCCGGCTGGCTTCCTTCCATTGGTGCTACCTTGTTGTTTGGATATATATATATATATATATATATATATATATATATATATATATATATATATATATATATATATATTCACTGAAAAACCATAGGTTTCAGGGACGTTATAGTTACAAATTAGCATTTAAAAAACATTTGAAATTCACTGAAAAAACCATAGGTTTTAGGGACAGTTATAGTTATTTGGACATTGCACTCGTACAAAACCCGTGAAATTCCCCCGTTATAGTTAGTCCAGCTAACTATAACTCGCGCCCCGCAATGCACTGCTGATGACGTCACATATTACATCACTCATGACATGGTCAGTGACATCACTGATGACATCACTGATGACATCTCAAATGACATCACTGATGACATCACTGATGACATCATCCAGTGACTTTGTGTTTCTGTAAAGTTTAAATATTTTTAATATATATAGGAAAAGACGTATTGAAGAATGAGTGGGTGTGTAAGTGTCTGTATGGATGATTTAGTAGGTGCGTGACTGACTCTATAAGTGAGTGATTTAACGTATCTTACTGAATGCATGGGTTAGTGACTAAACTGGGTGAATGTCTGTATCCGTCTGTCTGTTGCTGTGTAAGTGGCTGCATGTGTTTGTGAATAGCTACATGAGTGTCTATATGAGTTATTGAATGCTTGTGTGAGTATCTGTATGGGGGCCTGAGTGTTTGTGTGGGAGGGGTGTGTGCGACTCTGTGCATAGATGTGTGAGTGGGTGATTCACTGGGTGGATGGTTTAAAGAGTGCATCTGTGATAGACTGTATGGGTGGGTAAGTGTGTGTAAGAGTGTGTTAGTGAGTGAATGTATGTCCCAGTGGTACATGTGTGAGTAACTACATATGTGAAAGGCAGTATATATGTGTGTTGGAGTATATAAATAGCTATAAGCAAGAGTGAGTGATTGTGATAGTGGCTGTATGGATGAGTGTGTGCTTGTATCAGTGATTGTATAAGAGCGTAAGAATGTGCTAGTATTTGTATGAGTAAGTGAGCTGGTGTGTGTATAACTGTATAGGTGAGTAAATGGTAGTGTGTTTAATTATTTGCATGACTGACTAGGTGTGTGAGTACCTCTATGGATGAGTGGCGGTGTTTGAGTGTCTATATAGGAGTATGAGTGCATATGATAGTCCTGTACTGAGTGACCGTAAGTATGAGTGACTGTACGGGTGAGTGAGTGGATGTGTGCGTAGACCTAAGAATCAGTGAGTGGGTATGTAGTTATTGGTGTTGGAGTGTCTGTGGTTTTGCGAATGGCAGTCTGTAATTTAGAGTGGGTGTATCAAAGGTTATATTAGGGTGTGAGAAGATGCATGAAATTATCACGTGGATGATGTCATCAGTGATGTCATTTGAGATGTCATCAGTGATGTCATCAGTGATGTCACTGACCATGTCATGAGTGATGTAATATGTGACGTCATCAGCAGTGCATTGCGGGGCGCGAGTTATAGTTAGCTGGACTAACTATAACGGGGAATTTCACGGGTTTTGTACGAGTGCAATGTCCAAATAACTATAACTGTCCCTAAAACCTATGGTTTTTTCAGTGAATTTCAAAGGTTTTTTAAATGCTAATTTGTAACTATAACGTCCCTGAAACCTATGGTTTTTTCAGTGAATTTCAAAGGTTTTTTAAATGCTAATTTGTAACTATAACATGTCTGAAACCTACGGTTTTTTCAGTGAATGTATTAATTGTTATATACATTTTTTTCATACTGATTTCCAAATTGTTTAGAAACAATTTTTTTTACATATTTTATTTTTTAAATTACATTGTAATTACATTATACATTACATTACAAAAAATACTTTCTCAGAATGAATTACTTTAGTTTAAATACTTTGCATATAGGCAATAGACTTTTAAGTACAGTAGTTACAGTTGTTGCAATGGGCAACACATTTTCAAACACAATGCAACATTCAGCTCAATGTGAATTTCTAGTTAAATGCAATTAGTTACTTTATGGATTACTTTTTCTAATCACAGGACTGGATCCTAGATTCAGTCCTGGGACATCTCCTGTAAACAGTTGAGTAAAAGCGTTTTGGTTACAGTAGTGATTTTTAAGGAATATTATTGTATTTTAAAAGTTGACACTTAGAAACTTTTTCTCATAGAATCACCAATGTTATACTATGGAAGGAAATTCACTTAGCAGGTAAAAACTGTTATCGTTACTTTTTCTTACTCAGTGTTGGATCCTGGATCCAGCACTGGTGCATCTCCTGTAAACAGTTGAAAGAATGCGTTTAAGTCATACATGCGATTTTTAAGGAATATTTGTAGTTTGTGAAAATCGACACTTTGAAAGTTTTCTGCTGAAAACCAGACAATGGATTCCTATGGAAGAAAATATAAGTTACTGGTAAGTACGGTTAAAATTACTTTTCAGGGTCAGTGCTGGGCTAAAAGATGCAGCACTGGGTTCTCTCCTGATAACAGGTGAGTAAATTGGAATTCGTACTTTGGTTGATTTTAGAGGAATATTTTAAAGTTCCAAAACTCCACACTTAGAAGAATTTCCAAGTGAAACCAGTCAATGTTAGCCTATGAAGAAAATTCAAGTTACCGGTAAGTACGGTTAAAATTACTTTTCAGGACCAGTACTGGGCTGAAAGATGCAGCACTGAGGTCTCTCCTGATAACAGGTGAGTAAATCGGAATTCGTATTTCGGCTGATTTTAGAGGAATATTTTAAAGTTCCAAAACTCCACACTTAGAAGAATTTCCAAGTGAAACCAGTCAATGTTAGCCTATGAAGGAAATTCAAGTTACCGGTAAGTACGGTTAAAATTACTTTTCAGGACCAGTACTGGGCTGAAAGATGCAGCACTGAGGTCTCTCCTGATAACAGGTGAGTAAATCAGAATTCGGATTTCGGCTGATTTTAGAGGAATATTTGTATAGTTCCAAAACTCAACACTTAGAAGACATTTTCAAGCAAAACGCAGGCAATGATATCCTATGGAAGGAAATTCAAGTTACTGGTAAGTACGGTTAAAATTACTTTTGAGGATCAGTACTGGGCTGAAAGATGCAGCACTGAGGTCTCTCCTGATAACAGGTGAGTAAATCAGAATTCGGATTTCGGCTGATTTTAGAGGAATATTTGTATAGTTTCAAAAATCAACACTTAGAAACTTTTCAGCAAAAAGCAGGCAATGATATCCTATGGAAGGAAATTCAAGTTACTGGTAAGTACGGTTAAAATTACTTTTGAGGATCAGTACTGGGCTGAAAGATGCAGCACTGAGGTCTCTCCTGATAACAGGTGAATAAATCAGAATTCGGATTTCGGCTGATTTTAGAGGAATATTTGTATAGTTTCAAAAATCAACACTTAGAAGACTTTTTCAAGCAAAAGCAGGCAATGATATCCTATGGAAGGAAATTCAAGTTACTGGTAAGTACGGTTAAAATTACTTTTGAGGAGCAGCACTGAGGTCTCTCCTGATAACAGGTGAGTAAATCGGAATTCGTATTTCGGCTGATTTTAGAGGAATATTTTAAAGTTCCAAAACTCCACACTTAGAAGAATTTCCAAGTGAAACCAGTCAATGTTAGCCTATGGAAGGAAATTCAAGTTACTGGTAAGTACGGTTAAAATTACTTTTGAGGATCAGTACTGGGCTGAAAGATGCAGCACTGAGGTCTCTCCTGATAACAGGTGAGTAAATCGGAATTCGTATTTCGGCTGATTTTAGAGGAATATTTTAAAGTTCCAAAACTCCACACTTAGAAGAATTTCCAAGTGAAACCAGTCAATGTTAGCCTATGAAGAAAATTCAAGTTACCGGTAAGTACGGTTAAAATTACTTTTCAGGACCAGTACTGGGCTGAAAGATGCAGCACTGAGGTCTCTCCTGATAACAGGTGAGTAAATCGGAATTCGTATTTCGGCTGATTTTAGAGGAATATTTTAAAGTTCCAAAACTCCACACTTAGAAGAATTTCCAAGTGAAACCAGTCAATGTTAGCCTATGAAGGAAATTCAAGTTACCGGTAAGTACGGTTAAAATTACTTTTCAGGACCAGTACTGGGCTGAAAGATGCAGCACTGAGGTCTCTCCTGATAACAGGTGAGTAAATCAGAATTCGGATTTCGGCTGATTTTAGAGGAATATTTGTATGTTTCAAAAATCAACACTTAGAAACTTTTTCAGCATAAAGCAGGCAATGATATCCTATGGAAGGAAATTCAAGTTACTGGTAAGTACGGTTAAAATTACTTTTCAGGACCAGTACTGGGCTGAAAGATGCAGCACTGAGGTCTCTCCTGATAACAGGTGAGTAAATCGGAATTCGTATTTCGGCTGATTTTAGAGGAATATTTTAAAGTTCCAAAACTCCACACTTAGAAGAATTTCCAAGTGAAACCAGTCAATGTTAGCCTATGAAGGAAATTCAAGTTACCGGTAAGTACGGTTAAAATTACTTTTCAGGACCAGTACTGGGCTGAAAGATGCAGCACTGAGGTCTCTCCTGATAACAGGTGAGTAAATCAGAATTCGGATTTCGGCTGATTTTAGAGGAATATTTGTAATGTTTCAAAAATCAACACTTAGAAGACATTTTCAAGCAAAACGCAGGCAATGATATCCTATGGAAGGAAATTCAAGTTACTGGTAAGTACGGTTAAAATTACTTTTGAGGATCAGTACTGGGCTGAAAGATGCAGCACTGAGGTCTCTCCTGATAACAGGTGAGTAAATCAGAATTCGGATTTCGGCTGATTTTAGAGGAATATTTGTATGTTTCAAAAATCAACACTTAGAAACTTTTTCAGCAAAAAGCAGGCAATGATATCCTATGGAAGGAAATTCAAGTTACTGGTAAGTACGGTTAAAATTACTTTTGAGGATCAGTACTGGGCTGAAAGATGCAGCACTGAGGTCTCTCCTGATAACAGGTGAGTAAATCAGAATTCGGATTTCGGCTGATTTTAGAGGAATATTTGTATGTTTCAAAAATCAACACTTAGAAACTTTTTCAGCAAAAAGCAGGCAATGATATCCTATGGAAGGAAATTCAAGTTACTGGTAAGTACGGTTAAAATTACTTTTGAGGAGCAGCACTGAGGTCTCTCCTGATAACAGGTGAGTAAATCGGAATTCGTATTTCGGCTGATTTTAGAGGAATATTTTAAAGTTCCAAAACTCCACACTTAGAAGAATTTCCAAGTGAAACCAGTCAATGTTAGCCTATGAAGGAAATTCAAGTTACCGGTAAGTACGGTTAAAATTACTTTTGAGGATCAGTACTGGGCTGAAAGATGCAGCACTGAGGTCTCTCCTGATAACAGGTGAGTAAATCGGAATTCGTATTTCGGCTGATTTTAGAGGAATATTTTAAAGTTCCAAAACTCCACACTTAGAAGAATTTCCAAGTGAAACCAGTCAATGTTAGCCTATGAAGAAAATTCAAGTTACCGGTAAGTACGGTTAAAATTACTTTTCAGGACCAGTACTGGGCTGAAAGATGCAGCACTGAGGTCTCTCCTGATAACAGGTGAGTAAATCGGAATTCGTATTTCGGCTGATTTTAGAGGAATATTTTAAAGTTCCAAAACTCCACACTTAGAAGAATTTCCAAGTGAAACCAGTCAATGTTAGCCTATGAAGGAAATTCAAGTTACCGGTAAGTACGGTTAAAATTACTTTTCAGGACCAGTACTGGGCTGAAAGATGCAGCACTGAGGTCTCTCCTGATAACAGGTGAGTAAATCAGAATTCGGATTTCGGCTGATTTTAGAGGAATATTTGTATGTTTCAAAAATCAACACTTAGAAACTTTTCAAGCGAAAAGCAGGCAATGATATCCTATGGAAGGAAATTCAAGTTACTGGTAAGTACGGTTAAAATTACTTTTGAGGATCAGTACTGGGCTGAAAGATGCAGCACTGAGGTCTCTCCTGATAACAGGTGAGTAAATCAGAATTCGGATTTCGGCTGATTTTAGAGGAATATTTGTATGTTTCAAAAATCAACACTTAGAAACTTTTTCAGCAAAAAGCAGGCAATGATATCCTATGGAAGGAAATTCAAGTTACTGGTAAGTACGGTTAAAATTACTTTTGAGGATCAGTACTGGGCTGAAAGATGCAGCACTGAGGTCTCTCCTGATAACAGGTGAGTAAATCAGAATTTGGATTTCGGCTGATTTTAGAGGAATATTTGTATGTTTCAAAAATCAACACTTAGAAACTTTTTCAGCAAAAAGCAGGCAATGATATCCTATGGAAGGAAATTCAAGTTACTGGTAAGTACGGTTAAAATTACTTTTGAGGAGCAGCACTGAGGTCTCTCCTGATAACAGGTGAGTAAATCGGAATTCGTATTTCGGCTGATTTTAGAGGAATATTTTAAAGTTCCAAAACTCCACACTTAGAAGAATTTCCAAGTGAAACCAGTCAATGTTAGCCTATGAAGGAAATTCAAGTTACCGGTAAGTACGGTTAAAATTACTTTTGAGGATCAGTACTGGGCTGAAAGATGCAGCACTGAGGTCTCTCCTGATAACAGGTGAGTAAATCGGAATTCGTATTTCGGCTGATTTTAGAGGAATATTTTAAAGTTCCAAAACTCCACACTTAGAAGAATTTCCAAGTGAAACCAGTCAATGTTAGCCTATGAAGAAAATTCAAGTTACCGGTAAGTACGGTTAAAATTACTTTTCAGGACCAGTACTGGGCTGAAAGATGCAGCACTGAGGTCTCTCCTGATAACAGGTGAGTAAATCGGAATTCGTATTTCGGCTGATTTTAGAGGAATATTTTAAAGTTCCAAAACTCCACACTTAGAAGAATTTCCAAGTGAAACCAGTCAATGTTAGCCTATGAAGGAAATTCAAGTTACCGGTAAGTACGGTTAAAATTACTTTTCAGGACCAGTACTGGGCTGAAAGATGCAGCACTGAGGTCTCTCCTGATAACAGGTGAGTAAATCGGAATTCGTATTTCGGCTGATTTTAGAGGAATATTTTAAAGTTCCAAAACTCCACACTTAGAAGAATTTCCAAGTGAAACCAGTCAATGTTAGCCTATGAAGGAAATTCAAGTTACCGGTAAGTACGGTTAAAATTACTTTTCAGGACCAGTACTGGGCTGAAAGATGCAGCACTGAGGTCTCTCCTGATAACAGGTGAGTAAATCAGAATTCGGATTTCGGCTGATTTTAGAGGAATATTTGTATGTTTCAAAAATCAACACTTAGAAACTTTTTCAGCAAAAAGCAGGCAATGATATCCTATGGAAGGAAATTCAAGTTACTGGTAAGTACGGTTAAAATTACTTTTGAGGATCAGTACTGGGCTGAAAGATGCAGCACTGAGGTCTCTCCTGATAACAGGTGAGTAAATCAGAATTCGGATTTCGGCTGATTTTAGAGGAATATTTGTATGTTTCAAAAATCAACACTTAGAAACTTTTTCAGCAAAAAGCAGGCAATGATATCCTATGGAAGGAAATTCAAGTTACTGGTAAGTACGGTTAAAATTACTTTTGAGGATCAGTGCTGGGCTGAAAGATGCAGCACTGAGGTCTCTCCTGATAACAGGTGAATAAATCAGAATTCGGATTTCGGCTGATTTTAGAGGAATATTTGTATGTTTCAAAAATCAACACTTAGAAACTTTTTCAGCAAAAAGCAGGCAATGATATCCTATGGAAGGAAATTCAAGTTACTGGTAAGTACGGTTAAAATTACTTTTGAGGAGCAGCACTGAGGTCTCTCCTGATAACAGGTGAGTAAATCGGAATTCGTATTTCGGCTGATTTTAGAGGAATATTTTAAAGTTCCAAAACTCCACACTTAGAAGAATTTCCAAGTGAAACCAGTCAATGTTAGCCTATGAAGGAAATTCAAGTTACCGGTAAGTACGGTTAAAATTACTTTTGAGGATCAGTACTGGGCTGAAAGATGCAGCACTGAGGTCTCTCCTGATAACAGGTGAGTAAATCGGAATTCGTATTTCGGCTGATTTTAGAGGAATATTTTAAAGTTCCAAAACTCCACACTTAGAAGAATTTCCAAGTGAAACCAGTCAATGTTAGCCTATGAAGAAAATTCAAGTTACCGGTAAGTACGGTTAAAATTACTTTTCAGGACCAGTACTGGGCTGAAAGATGCAGCACTGAGGTCTCTCCTGATAACAGGTGAGTAAATCGGAATTCGTATTTCGGCTGATTTTAGAGGAATATTTTAAAGTTCCAAAACTCCACACTTAGAAGAATTTCCAAGTGAAACCAGTCAATGTTAGCCTATGAAGGAAATTCAAGTTACCGGTAAGTACGGTTAAAATTACTTTTCAGGACCAGTACTGGGCTGAAAGATGCAGCACTGAGGTCTCTCCTGATAACAGGTGAGTAAATCAGAATTCGGATTTCGGCTGATTTTAGAGGAATATTTGTATGTTTCAAAAATCAACACTTAGAAACTTTTTCAGCAAAAAGCAGGCAATGATATCCTATGGAAGGAAATTCAAGTTACTGGTAAGTACGGTTAAAATTACTTTTGAGGATCAGTACTGGGCTGAAAGATGCAGCACTGAGGTCTCTCCTGATAACAGGTGAGTAAATCAGAATTCGGATTTCGGCTGATTTTAGAGGAATATTTGTATGTTTCAAAAATCAACACTTAGAAACTTTTTCAGCAAAAAGCAGGCAATGATATCCTATGGAAGGAAATTCAAGTTACTGGTAAGTACGGTTAAAATTACTTTTGAGGATCAGTACTGGGCTGAAAGATGCAGCACTGAGGTCTCTCCTGATAACAGGTGAATAAATCAGAATTCGGATTTCGGCTGATTTTAGAGGAATATTTGTATGTTTCAAAAATCAACACTTAGAAACTTTTTCAGCAAAAAGCAGGCAATGATATCCTATGGAAGGAAATTCAAGTTACTGGTAAGTACGGTTAAAATTACTTTTGAGGAGTAGCACTGAGGTCTCTCCTGATAACAGGTGAGTAAATCGGAATTCGTATTTCGGCTGATTTTAGAGGAATATTTTAAAGTTCCAAAACTCCACACTTAGAAGAATTTCCAAGTGAAACCAGTCAATGTTAGCCTATGAAGGAAATTCAAGTTACTGGTAAGTACGGTTAAAATTACTTTTGAGGATCAGTACTGGGCTGAAAGATGCAGCACTGAGGTCTCTCCTGATAACAGGTGAGTAAATCGGAATTCGTATTTCGGCTGATTTTAGAGGAATATTTTAAAGTTCCAAAACTCCACACTTAGAAGAATTTCCAAGTGAAACCAGTCAATGTTAGCCTATGAAGAAAATTCAAGTTACCGGTAAGTACGGTTAAAATTACTTTTCAGGACCAGTACTGGGCTGAAAGATGCAGCACTGAGGTCTCTCCTGATAACAGGTGAGTAAATCGGAATTCGTATTTCGGCTGATTTTAGAGGAATATTTTAAAGTTCCAAAACTCCACACTTAGAAGAATTTCCAAGTGAAACCAGTCAATGTTAGCCTATGAAGGAAATTCAAGTTACCGGTAAGTACGGTTAAAATTACTTTTCAGGACCAGTACTGGGCTGAAAGATGCAGCACTGAGGTCTCTCCTGATAACAGGTGAGTAAATCAGAATTCGGATTTCGGCTGATTTTAGAGGAATATTTGTATGTTTCAAAAATCAACACTTAGAAACTTTTTCAGCATAAAGCAGGCAATGATATCCTATGGAAGGAAATTCAAGTTACCGGTAAGTACGGTTAAAATTACTTTTCAGGACCAGTACTGGGCTGAAAGATGCAGCACTGAGGTCTCTCCTGATAACAGGTGAGTAAATCGGAATTCGTATTTCGGCTGATTTTAGAGGAATATTTTAAAGTTCCAAAACTCCACACTTAGAAGAATTTCCAAGTGAAACCAGTCAATGTTAGCCTATGAAGAAAATTCAAGTTACCGGTAAGTACGGTTAAAATTACTTTTCAGGACCAGTACTGGGCTGAAAGATGCAGCACTGAGGTCTCTCCTGATAACAGGTGAGTAAATCGGAATTCGTATTTCGGCTGATTTTAGAGGAATATTTTAAAGTTCCAAAACTCCACACTTAGAAGAATTTCCAAGTGAAACCAGTCAATGTTAGCCTATGAAGGAAATTCAAGTTACCGGTAAGTACGGTTAAAATTACTTTTCAGGACCAGTACTGGGCTGAAAGATGCAGCACTGAGGTCTCTCCTGATAACAGGTGAATAAATCAGAATTCGGATTTCGGCTGATTTTAGAGGAATATTTGTATGTTTCAAAAATCAACACTTAGAAACTTTTTCAGCAAAAAGCAGGCAATGATATCCTATGGAAGGAAATTCAAGTTACTGGTAAGTACGGTTAAAATTACTTTTGAGGATCAGTACTGGGCTGAAAGATGCAGCACTGAGGTCTCTCCTGATAACAGGTGAGTAAATCAGAATTCGGATTTCGGCTGATTTTAGAGGAATATTTGTATGTTTCAAAAATCAACACTTAGAAACTTTTTCAGCAAAAAGCAGGCAATGATATCCTATGGAAGGAAATTCAAGTTACTGGTAAGTACGGTTAAAATTACTTTTGAGGAGCAGCACTGAGGTCTCTCCTGATAACAGGTGAGTAAATCGGAATTCGTATTTCGGCTGATTTTAGAGGAATATTTTAAAGTTCCAAAACTCCACACTTAGAAGAATTTCCAAGTGAAACCAGTCAATGTTAGCCTATGAAGGAAATTCAAGTTACCGGTAAGTACGGTTAAAATTACTTTTGAGGATCAGTACTGGGCTGAAAGATGCAGCACTGAGGTCTCTCCTGATAACAGGTGAGTAAATCGGAATTCGTATTTCGGCTGATTTTAGAGGAATATTTTAAAGTTCCAAAACTCCACACTTAGAAGAATTTCCAAGTGAAACCAGTCAATGTTAGCCTATGAAGAAAATTCAAGTTACCGGTAAGTACGGTTAAAATTACTTTTCAGGACCAGTACTGGGCTGAAAGATGCAGCACTGAGGTCTCTCCTGATAACAGGTGAGTAAATCGGAATTCGTATTTCGGCTGATTTTAGAGGAATATTTTAAAGTTCCAAAACTCCACACTTAGAAGAATTTCCAAGTGAAACCAGTCAATGTTAGCCTATGAAGGAAATTCAAGTTACCGGTAAGTACGGTTAAAATTACTTTTCAGGACCAGTACTGGGCTGAAAGATGCAGCACTGAGGTCTCTCCTGATAACAGGTGAGTAAATCAGAATTCGGATTTCGGCTGATTTTAGAGGAATATTTGTATGTTTCAAAAATCAACACTTAGAAACTTTTTCAGCATAAAGCAGGCAATGATATCCTATGGAAGGAAATTCAAGTTACTGGTAAGTACGGTTAAAATTACTTTTCAGGACCAGTACTGGGCTGAAAGATGCAGCACTGAGGTCTCTCCTGATAACAGGTGAGTAAATCGGAATTCGTATTTCGGCTGATTTTAGAGGAATATTTTAAAGTTCCAAAACTCCACACTTAGAAGAATTTCCAAGTGAAACCAGTCAATGTTAGCCTATGAAGGAAATTCAAGTTACCGGTAAGTACGGTTAAAATTACTTTTCAGGACCAGTACTGGGCTGAAAGATGCAGCACTGAGGTCTCTCCTGATAACAGGTGAGTAAATCAGAATTCGGATTTCGGCTGATTTTAGAGGAATATTTGTATGTTTCAAAAATCAACACTTAGAAACTTTTTCAGCAAAAAGCAGGCAATGATATCCTATGGAAGGAAATTCAAGTTACTGGTAAGTACGGTTAAAATTACTTTTGAGGATCAGTACTGGGCTGAAAGATGCAGCACTGAGGTCTCTCCTGATAACAGGTGAGTAAATCAGAATTCGGATTTCGGCTGATTTTAGAGGAATATTTGTATGTTTCAAAAATCAACACTTAGAAACTTTTTCAGCAAAAAGCAGGCAATGATATCCTATGGAAGGAAATTCAAGTTACTGGTAAGTACGGTTAAAATTACTTTTGAGGATCAGTACTGGGCTGAAAGATGCAGCACTGAGGTCTCTCCTGATAACAGGTGAGTAAATCAGAATTCGGATTTCGGCTGATTTTAGAGGAATATTTGTAATGTTCCAAAACTCAACACTTAGAAGACATTTCCAAGTGAAACGCAGTCAATGTTATCCTATGGAAGGAAATTCAAGTTACCGGTAAGTACGGTTAAAATTACTTTTCAGGACCAGTACTGGGCTGAAAGATGCAGCACTGAGGTCTCTCCTGATAACAGGTGAGTAAATCAGAATTCGTATTTCGGCTGATTTTAGAGGAATATTTGTAAAGTTCCAAAACTCCACACTTAGAAGACATTTCCAAGTGAAACCAGTCAATGTTAGCCTATGGAAGGAAATTCAAGTTACCGGTAAGTACGGTTAAAATTACTTTTGAGGATCAGTACTGGGCTGAAAGATGCAGCACTGAGGTCTCTCCTGATAACAGGTGAGTAAATCGGAATTCGTATTTCGGCTGATTTTAGAGGAATATTTTAAAGTTCCAAAACTCCACACTTAGAAGAATTTCCAAGTGAAACCAGTCAATGTTAGCCTATGAAGAAAATTCAAGTTACCGGTAAGTACGGTTAAAATTACTTTTCAGGACCAGTACTGGGCTGAAAGATGCAGCACTGAGGTCTCTCCTGATAACAGGTGAGTAAATCGGAATTCGTATTTCGGCTGATTTTAGAGGAATATTTTAAAGTTCCAAAACTCCACACTTAGAAGAATTTCCAAGTGAAACCAGTCAATGTTAGCCTATGAAGGAAATTCAAGTTACCGGTAAGTACGGTTAAAATTACTTTTCAGGACCAGTACTGGGCTGAAAGATGCAGCACTGAGGTCTCTCCTGATAACAGGTGAGTAAATCAGAATTCGGATTTCGGCTGATTTTAGAGGAATATTTGTATGTTTCAAAAATCAACACTTAGAAACTTTTTCAGCAAAAAGCAGGCAATGATATCCTATGGAAGGAAATTCAAGTTACTGGTAAGTACGGTTAAAATTACTTTTGAGGATCAGTACTGGGCTGAAAGATGCAGCACTGAGGTCTCTCCTGATAACAGGTGAGTAAATCAGAATTCGGATTTCGGCTGATTTTAGAGGAATATTTGTATGTTTCAAAAATCAACACTTAGAAACTTTTTCAGCAAAAGCAGGCAATGATATCCTATGGAAGGAAATTCAAGTTACTGGTAAGTACGGTTAAAATTACTTTTGAGGATCAGTACTGGGCTGAAAGATGCAGCACTGAGGTCTCTCCTGATAACAGGTGAATAAATCAGAATTCGGATTTCGGCTGATTTTAGAGGAATATTTGTATGTTTCAAAAATCAACACTTCGAAACTTTTTCAGCAAAAAGCAGGCAATGATATCCTATGGAAGGAAATTCAAGTTACTGGTAAGTACGGTTAAAATTACTTTTGAGGAGCAGCACTGAGGTCTCTCCTGATAACAGGTGAGTAAATCGGAATTCGTATTTCGGCTGATTTTAGAGGAATATTTTAAAGTTCCAAAACTCCACACTTAGAAGAATTTCCAAGTGAAACCAGTCAATGTTAGCCTATGAAGGAAATTCAAGTTACCGGTAAGTACGGTTAAAATTACTTTTGAGGATCAGTACTGGGCTGAAAGATGCAGCACTGAGGTCTCTCCTGATAACAGGTGAGTAAATCGGAATTCGTATTTCGGCTGATTTTAGAGGAATATTTTAAAGTTCCAAAACTCCACACTTAGAAGAATTTCCAAGTGAAACCAGTCAATGTTAGCCTATGAAGAAAATTCAAGTTACCGGTAAGTACGGTTAAAATTACTTTTCAGGACCAGTACTGGGCTGAAAGATGCAGCACTGAGGTCTCTCCTGATAACAGGTGAGTAAATCGGAATTCGTATTTCGGCTGATTTTAGAGGAATATTTTAAAGTTCCAAAACTCCACACTTAGAAGAATTTCCAAGTGAAACCAGTCAATGTTAGCCTATGAAGAAAATTCAAGTTACCGGTAAGTACGGTTAAAATTACTTTTCAGGACCAGTACTGGGCTGAAAGATGCAGCACTGAGGTCTCTCCTGATAACAGGTGAGTAAATCGGAATTCGTATTTCGGCTGATTTTAGAGGAATATTTTAAAGTTCCAAAACTCCACACTTAGAAGAATTTCCAAGTGAAACCAGTCAATGTTAGCCTATGAAGGAAATTCAAGTTACCGGTAAGTACGGTTAAAATTACTTTTCAGGACCAGTACTGGGCTGAAAGATGCAGCACTGAGGTCTCTCCTGATAACAGGTGAGTAAATCAGAATTCGGATTTCGGCTGATTTTAGAGGAATATTTGTATGTTTCAAAAATCAACACTTAGAAACTTTTTCAGCAAAAAGCAGGCAATGATATCCTATGGAAGGAAATTCAAGTTACTGGTAAGTACGGTTAAAATTACTTTTGAGGATCAGTACTGGGCTGAAAGATGCAGCACTGAGGTCTCTCCTGATAACAGGTGAGTAAATCAGAATTCGGATTTCGGCTGATTTTAGAGGAATATTTGTATGTTTCAAAAATCAACACTTAGAAACTTTTTCAGCAAAAAGCAGGCAATGATATCCTATGGAAGGAAATTCAAGTTACTGGTAAGTACGGTTAAAATTACTTTTGAGGATCAGTGCTGGGCTGAAAGATGCAGCACTGAGGTCTCTCCTGATAACAGGTGAATAAATCAGAATTCGGATTTCGGCTGATTTTAGAGGAATATTTGTATGTTTCAAAAATCAACACTTAGAAACTTTTTCAGCAAAAAGCAGGCAATGATATCCTATGGAAGGAAATTCAAGTTACTGGTAAGTACGGTTAAAATTACTTTTGAGGAGCAGCACTGAGGTCTCTCCTGATAACAGGTGAGTAAATCGGAATTCGTATTTCGGCTGATTTTAGAGGAATATTTTAAAGTTCCAAAACTCCACACTTAGAAGAATTTCCAAGTGAAACCAGTCAATGTTAGCCTATGAAGGAAATTCAAGTTACCGGTAAGTACGGTTAAAATTACTTTTGAGGATCAGTACTGGGCTGAAAGATGCAGCACTGAGGTCTCTCCTGATAACAGGTGAGTAAATCGGAATTCGTATTTCGGCTGATTTTAGAGGAATATTTTAAAGTTCCAAAACTCCACACTTAGAAGAATTTCCAAGTGAAACCAGTCAATGTTAGCCTATGAAGAAAATTCAAGTTACCGGTAAGTACGGTTAAAATTACTTTTCAGGACCAGTACTGGGCTGAAAGATGCAGCACTGAGGTCTCTCCTGATAACAGGTGAGTAAATCGGAATTCGTATTTCGGCTGATTTTAGAGGAATATTTTAAAGTTCCAAAACTCCACACTTAGAAGAATTTCCAAGTGAAACCAGTCAATGTTAGCCTATGAAGGAAATTCAAGTTACCGGTAAGTACGGTTAAAATTACTTTTCAGGACCAGTACTGGGCTGAAAGATGCAGCACTGAGGTCTCTCCTGATAACAGGTGAGTAAATCAGAATTCGGATTTCGGCTGATTTTAGAGGAATATTTGTATGTTTCAAAAATCAACACTAGAAACTTTTTCAGCAAAAAGCAGGCAATGATATCCTATGGAAGGAAATTCAAGTTACTGGTAAGTACGGTTAAAATTACTTTTGAGGATCAGTACTGGGCTGAAAGATGCAGCACTGAGGTCTCTCCTGATAACAGGTGAGTAAATCAGAATTCGGATTTCGGCTGATTTTAGAGGAATATTTGTATGTTTCAAAAATCAACACTTAGAAACTTTTTCAGCAAAAAGCAGGCAATGATATCCTAAGGAAGGAAATTCAAGTTACTGGTAAGTACGGTTAAAATTACTTTTGAGGATCAGTACTGGGCTGAAAGATGCAGCACTGAGGTCTCTCCTGATAACAGGTGAATAAATCAGAATTCGGATTTCGGCTGATTTTAGAGGAATATTTGTATGTTTCAAAAATCAACACTTAGAAACTTTTTCAGCAAAAAGCAGGCAATGATATCCTATGGAAGGAAATTCAAGTTACTGGTAAGTACGGTTAAAATTACTTTTGAGGAGTAGCACTGAGGTCTCTCCTGATAACAGGTGAGTAAATCGGAATTCGTATTTCGGCTGATTTTAGAGGAATATTTTAAAGTTCCAAAACTCCACACTTAGAAGAATTTCCAAGTGAAACCAGTCAATGTTAGCCTATGAAGGAAATTCAAGTTACCGGTAAGTACGGTTAAAATTACTTTTGAGGATCAGTACTGGGCTGAAAGATGCAGCACTGAGGTCTCTCCTGATAACAGGTGAGTAAATCGGAATTCGTATTTCGGCTGATTTTAGAGGAATATTTTAAAGTTCCAAAACTCCACACTTAGAAGAATTTCCAAGTGAAACCAGTCAATGTTAGCCTATGAAGAAAATTCAAGTTACCGGTAAGTACGGTTAAAATTACTTTTCAGGACCAGTACTGGGCTGAAAGATGCAGCACTGAGGTCTCTCCTGATAACAGGTGAGTAAATCGGAATTCGTATTTCGGCTGATTTTAGAGGAATATTTTAAAGTTCCAAAACTCCACACTTAGAAGAATTTCCAAGTGAAACCAGTCAATGTTAGCCTATGAAGGAAATTCAAGTTACCGGTAAGTACGGTTAAAATTACTTTTCAGGACCAGTACTGGGCTGAAAGATGCAGCACTGAGGTCTCTCCTGATAACAGGTGAGTAAATCAGAATTCGGATTTCGGCTGATTTTAGAGGAATATTTGTATGTTTCAAAAATCAACACTTAGAAACTTTTTCAGCATAAAGCAGGCAATGATATCCTATGGAAGGAAATTCAAGTTACCGGTAAGTACGGTTAAAATTACTTTTCAGGACCAGTACTGGGCTGAAAGATGCAGCACTGAGGTCTCTCCTGATAACAGGTGAGTAAATCGGAATTCGTATTTCGGCTGATTTTAGAGGAATATTTTAAAGTTCCAAAACTCCACACTTAGAAGAATTTCCAAGTGAAACCAGTCAATGTTAGCCTATGAAGAAAATTCAAGTTACCGGTAAGTACGGTTAAAATTACTTTTCAGGACCAGTACTGGGCTGAAAGATGCAGCACTGAGGTCTCTCCTGATAACAGGTGAGTAAATCGGAATTCGTATTTCGGCTGATTTTAGAGGAATATTTTAAAGTTCCAAAACTCCACACTTAGAAGAATTTCCAAGTGAAACCAGTCAATGTTAGCCTATGAAGGAAATTCAAGTTACCGGTAAGTACGGTTAAAATTACTTTTCAGGACCAGTACTGGGCTGAAAGATGCAGCACTGAGGTCTCTCCTGATAACAGGTGAATAAATCAGAATTCGGATTTCGGCTGATTTTAGAGGAATATTTGTATGTTTCAAAAATCAACACTTAGAAACTTTTTCAGCAAAAAGCAGGCAATGATATCCTATGGAAGGAAATTCAAGTTACTGGTAAGTACGGTTAAAATTACTTTTGAGGATCAGTACTGGGCTGAAAGATGCAGCACTGAGGTCTCTCCTGATAACAGGTGAGTAAATCAGAATTCGGATTTCGGCTGATTTTAGAGGAATATTTGTATGTTTCAAAAATCAACACTTAGAAACTTTTTCAGCAAAAAGCAGGCAATGATATCCTATGGAAGGAAATTCAAGTTACTGGTAAGTACGGTTAAAATTACTTTTGAGGATCAGTACTGGGCTGAAAGATGCAGCACTGAGGTCTCTCCTGATAACAGGTGAATAAATCAGAATTCGGATTTCGGCTGATTTTAGAGGAATATTTGTATGTTTCAAAAATCAACACTTAGAAACTTTTTCAGCAAAAAGCAGGCAATGATATCCTATGGAAGGAAATTCAAGTTACTGGTAAGTACGGTTAAAATTACTTTTGAGGAGCAGCACTGAGGTCTCTCCTGATAACAGGTGAGTAAATCGGAATTCGTATTTCGGCTGATTTTAGAGGAATATTTTAAAGTTCCAAAACTCCACACTTAGAAGAATTTCCAAGTGAAACCAGTCAATGTTAGCCTATGAAGGAAATTCAAGTTACCGGTAAGTACGGTTAAAATTACTTTTGAGGATCAGTACTGGGCTGAAAGATGCAGCACTGAGGTCTCTCCTGATAACAGGTGAGTAAATCGGAATTCGTATTTCGGCTGATTTTAGAGGAATATTTTAAAGTTCCAAAACTCCACACTTAGAAGAATTTCCAAGTGAAACCAGTCAATGTTAGCCTATGAAGAAAATTCAAGTTACCGGTAAGTACGGTTAAAATTACTTTTCAGGACCAGTACTGGGCTGAAAGATGCAGCACTGAGGTCTCTCCTGATAACAGGTGAGTAAATCGGAATTCGTATTTCGGCTGATTTTAGAGGAATATTTTAAAGTTCCAAAACTCCACACTTAGAAGAATTTCCAAGTGAAACCAGTCAATGTTAGCCTATGAAGAAAATTCAAGTTACCGGTAAGTACGGTTAAAATTACTTTTCAGGACCAGTACTGGGCTGAAAGATGCAGCACTGAGGTCTCTCCTGATAACAGGTGAGTAAATCGGAATTCGTATTTCGGCTGATTTTAGAGGAATATTTTAAAGTTCCAAAACTCCACACTTAGAAGAATTTCCAAGTGAAACCAGTCAATGTTAGCCTATGAAGGAAATTCAAGTTACCGGTAAGTACGGTTAAAATTACTTTTCAGGACCAGTACTGGGCTGAAAGATGCAGCACTGAGGTCTCTCCTGATAACAGGTGAGTAAATCAGAATTCGGATTTCGGCTGATTTTAGAGGAATATTTGTATGTTTCAAAAATCAACACTTAGAAACTTTTTCAGCAAAAAGCAGGCAATGATATCCTATGGAAGGAAATTCAAGTTACTGGTAAGTACGGTTAAAATTACTTTTGAGGATCAGTACTGGGCTGAAAGATGCAGCACTGAGGTCTCTCCTGATAACAGGTGAGTAAATCAGAATTCGGATTTCGGCTGATTTTAGAGGAATATTTGTATGTTTCAAAAATCAACACTTAGAAACTTTTTCAGCAAAAGCAGGCAATGATATCCTATGGAAGGAAATTCAAGTTACTGGTAAGTACGGTTAAAATTACTTTTGAGGATCAGTACTGGGCTGAAAGATGCAGCACTGAGGTCTCTCCTGATAACAGGTGAATAAATCAGAATTCGGATTTCGGCTGATTTTAGAGGAATATTTGTATGTTTCAAAAATCAACACTTCGAAACTTTTTCAGCAAAAAGCAGGCAATGATATCCTATGGAAGGAAATTCAAGTTACTGGTAAGTACGGTTAAAATTACTTTTGAGGAGCAGCACTGAGGTCTCTCCTGATAACAGGTGAGTAAATCGGAATTCGTATTTCGGCTGATTTTAGAGGAATATTTTAAAGTTCCAAAACTCCACACTTAGAAGAATTTCCAAGTGAAACCAGTCAATGTTAGCCTATGAAGGAAATTCAAGTTACCGGTAAGTACGGTTAAAATTACTTTTGAGGATCAGTACTGGGCTGAAAGATGCAGCACTGAGGTCTCTCCTGATAACAGGTGAGTAAATCGGAATTCGTATTTCGGCTGATTTTAGAGGAATATTTTAAAGTTCCAAAACTCCACACTTAGAAGAATTTCCAAGTGAAACCAGTCAATGTTAGCCTATGAAGGAAATTCAAGTTACCGGTAAGTACGGTTAAAATTACTTTTCAGGACCAGTACTGGGCTGAAAGATGCAGCACTGAGGTCTCTCCTGATAACAGGTGAGTAAATCAGAATTCGGATTTCGGCTGATTTTAGAGGAATATTTGTATGTTTCAAAAATCAACACTTAGAAACTTTTTCAGCATAAAGCAGGCAATGATATCCTATGGAAGGAAATTCAAGTTACCGGTAAGTACGGTTAAAATTACTTTTCAGGACCAGTACTGGGCTGAAAGATGCAGCACTGAGGTCTCTCCTGATAACAGGTGAGTAAATCGGAATTCGTATTTCGGCTGATTTTAGAGGAATATTTTAAAGTTCCAAAACTCCACACTTAGAAGAATTTCCAAGTGAAACCAGTCAATGTTAGCCTATGAAGAAAATTCAAGTTACCGGTAAGTACGGTTAAAATTACTTTTCAGGACCAGTACTGGGCTGAAAGATGCAGCACTGAGGTCTCTCCTGATAACAGGTGAGTAAATCAGAATTCGGATTTCGGCTGATTTTAGAGGAATATTTGTATGTTTCAAAAATCAACACTTAGAAACTTTTTCAGCATAAAGCAGGCAATGATATCCTATGGAAGGAAATTCAAGTTACTGGTAAGTACGGTTAAAATTACTTTTGAGGAGCAGCACTGAGGTCTCTCCTGATAACAGGTGAGTAAATCGGAATTCGTATTTCGGCTGATTTTAGAGGAATATTTTAAAGTTCCAAAACTCCACACTTAGAAGAATTTCCAAGTGAAACCAGTCAATGTTAGCCTATGAAGGAAATTCAAGTTACCGGTAAGTACGGTTAAAATTACTTTTGAGGATCAGTACTGGGCTGAAAGATGCAGCACTGAGGTCTCTCCTGATAACAGGTGAGTAAATCGGAATTCGTATTTCGGCTGATTTTAGAGGAATATTTTAAAGTTCCAAAACTCCACACTTAGAAGAATTTCCAAGTGAAACCAGTCAATGTTAGCCTATGAAGAAAATTCAAGTTACCGGTAAGTACGGTTAAAATTACTTTTCAGGACCAGTACTGGGCTGAAAGATGCAGCACTGAGGTCTCTCCTGATAACAGGTGAGTAAATCGGAATTCGTATTTCGGCTGATTTTAGAGGAATATTTTAAAGTTCCAAAACTCCACACTTAGAAGAATTTCCAAGTGAAACCAGTCAATGTTAGCCTATGAAGGAAATTCAAGTTACCGGTAAGTACGGTTAAAATTACTTTTCAGGACCAGTACTGGGCTGAAAGATGCAGCACTGAGGTCTCTCCTGATAACAGGTGAGTAAATCAGAATTCGGATTTCGGCTGATTTTAGAGGAATATTTGTATGTTTCAAAAATCAACACAGAAACTTTTTCAGCAAAAAGCAGGCAATGATATCCTATGGAAGGAAATTCAAGTTACTGGTAAGTACGGTTAAAATTACTTTTGAGGATCAGTACTGGGCTGAAAGATGCAGCACTGAGGTCTCTCCTGATAACAGGTGAGTAAATCAGAATTCGGATTTCGGCTGATTTTAGAGGAATATTTGTATGTTTCAAAAATCAACACTTAGAAACTTTTTCAGCAAAAAGCAGGCAATGATATCCTAAGGAAGGAAATTCAAGTTACTGGTAAGTACGGTTAAAATTACTTTTGAGGATCAGTACTGGGCTGAAAGATGCAGCACTGAGGTCTCTCCTGATAACAGGTGAATAAATCAGAATTCGGATTTCGGCTGATTTTAGAGGAATATTTGTATGTTTCAAAAATCAACACTTAGAAACTTTTTCAGCAAAAAGCAGGCAATGATATCCTATGGAAGGAAATTCAAGTTACTGGTAAGTACGGTTAAAATTACTTTTGAGGAGTAGCACTGAGGTCTCTCCTGATAACAGGTGAGTAAATCGGAATTCGTATTTCGGCTGATTTTAGAGGAATATTTTAAAGTTCCAAAACTCCACACTTAGAAGAATTTCCAAGTGAAACCAGTCAATGTTAGCCTATGAAGGAAATTCAAGTTACCGGTAAGTACGGTTAAAATTACTTTTGAGGATCAGTACTGGGCTGAAAGATGCAGCACTGAGGTCTCTCCTGATAACAGGTGAGTAAATCGGAATTCGTATTTCGGCTGATTTTAGAGGAATATTTTAAAGTTCCAAAACTCCACACTTAGAAGAATTTCCAAGTGAAACCAGTCAATGTTAGCCTATGAAGGAAATTCAAGTTACCGGTAAGTACGGTTAAAATTACTTTTGAGGATCAGTACTGGGCTGAAAGATGCAGCACTGAGGTCTCTCCTGATAACAGGTGAGTAAATCGGAATTCGGATTTCGGCTGATTTTAGAGGAATATTTGCACAATGGTGAAGGGAGGGGCGGGGCCTGAGGTGACATCTGTGCAAACGCGCCCCGTGGTGCGTTTTAAGTTGGGGGATTAAGTCCCCTTGAATCATGAGGGTCCCTACAGGCCAACTAGCCCACCAGGAACCTCCAGTATGCGCCAGGGGCTGCGTTGCAGAGACATGTACAGAGGCCACACCCCTTTTACACCTCTCTGCAACGCAGCTCTGTGGCGCTTTCTGGACGTTCCTGTAGGGCTAGTTGGCCCCAGGGACCCTCAGGATTGAAGAGGATTTAATTCCCCATCTTAAAACGCGCCACGGGGCCTGTTTGCACACATGTCACCTGAAGCCCCGCCCCTCCCTTCACCACTGTGCAAACGCGCCCGTGGCGCGTTTTAAGTCGGGGATTAACTCCCTTGAATCCTGAGGGTCCCTGGGGTGCAACTAGCCCACCATATACCTCCAAACATGGGGTAGGTGGTGGTCCCGGGAGCGTGTTGGGGGCTGGAGCCCCCCACACAGGTTTTTAATAAAAAAGAAGCCCCGGGAGGTGGTGGTCTCCGGGGCTGCGGGAGGGCTCAGAGCCCTCCCGCACCATTCTACATAAAGCCCCGGGGGTGGTGGTCCCCGGGCTTGGGGGCCCTTAGAGGCCCCCACACATAAAATTAACCCCCCCAGCATGCCCCCGGGACTTGGCCCACCCGGGGCCAATAACATCGAAGCGCGGGAGACTGCGCTTCGATTTTTTTTTTTTTCGGCAGGGTTCGCGCTCCCTGCTTTTTTGCCCAGGGGGTCCTTGTGGGACCCCCTGAGCAGACCTAGGGGGTCAGGGTGTTTCTACCCTGCCCCCTTTGTGCGCTTTGCGCACTTGTTTCTGTCCCTCGGTTCTACCGAGGGACAAAATGGCTGCCAACACTTCCTGATTTGGAGTGTTGACAGCCAATTAACATAAAGCTCGTGCTTGGGAGGATCCGCGGCCCTAGATATATCTATCTTTTTTACTTTTCATTTTCTCAGCAACTACTGAACGGATTTACACCATTTAACAAAAAGGGTTCTTTCTGAACCAAGAACTACCTCTTTGCCAAATTTGGTGTAATTCCGTTCAGCAGTTCGGGCTGTAGCCGTGTCTAAAGTTTCCTATGGAAAATTGCATGGGGAAAACACGTTTTGGGACCCCCTTTTCTCTCGGCCCCCGCTTGACGAATGCCCCGAGACTTTCAGGGTAAGAGCGGACCGGAGCGGGCCACAAAGTTTGAAAATTTTGCGAAGATACGTCAACCGGCAAGAGAGTTATTTCAAATAGAATGTCGCGGATTTCCTATGGATAATAGGTTGTAACTATAACTATCTACTGGCGACCGCCAGTAGATAATATATATATATATATATATATATATATATATATATATATATATATATATATATATATATATATATAAATCCAAAACAGAAAGCTCCTTCCCAGACCACGGACCCAAGGAAGGTGGTGCGTGCGTCGGCGAAGCGAACCGGCAAACAAATTACTCACCCCGTTGCAGGGATAACACACTCTCAGGACACAACACACCATCATGAAATGATGCTCAAGTTTTTTTAATGGCTCCTCGTAACGCATTTCGGCTGACCTGCAGCCTTGCTCACACGTAGGATGCTGAGCCCAGCCGCGGAAGGAGGCCCACCGCTCCAGAGAGGGCCCGCGTTGGCGCCAAGTTGGTGTCAGCGCCTCGGGAGGCAGTTTTTCAACGGCAACAGCTGAAAAGCGGTGCAGGCAGTATTGTGTGACTTGGCATCGACCCACATGGGTATTACTTGGTATTTAATATGTTTTAACATTGACGGACTCACTTGAGATGATTTCATGGCACTACATAAACCAGAATGCAATGTGAATTACCACGCCCACTGGGGCAGGATCTTGGAACTTAAAAGTGTGCCATGACCGCTGTCTTGTTATTTCAGGAACTAAAGGCATTGAAGAAGGGACCTGAGTTCCCGAAACGTGTCTGGCTCAGCGTGCATGCGGATGCCTTTGTTCTCCCTGCTGCCTGTTTGCAAGATGTTGCCATTAAAAATTTGAACCACTTACCTGCCGGCTGGCTTCCTTCCATTGGGGCTACCTTGTTGTTTGGACATTTAGCGGCTGAGCCCAGCCGCGGAAGGAGGCCCACCGCTCCAGAGTGGGCCCGCGTTGGCGCCAAGTTGGTGTCAGCGCTGCGGGAGGCACTTTTTCAATGGCAACAGCTGAAAAGCGGTGCAGGCAGTATTGTGTGACTTGGCATTGACCCACATGGGTATTACTTGTTATTTAATATGTTTTAACATTGACAGACTCACTTGAGATGATTTCATGGCACTACAGAAACCAGAATGCAATGTGAATTACCATGCCCACTGGGGCAGGATCTTGGAACTTAAAAGTGTGCCATGACCGCTGTCTTGTTATTTCAGGAACTAAAGCCATTGAAGAAGGGACCTGAGTTCCCGAAACGCGTCTGGCTCAGCGTGCATGCGGATGCCTTTGTTCTCCCTGCTGCCTGTTTGCAAGATGTTGCCATTAAAGATTTGAACCACTTACCTGCCGGCTGGCTTCCTTCCATTGGGGCTACCTTGTTGTTTGGATATTTAGCGGCTGAGCCCAGCCGCGGAAGGAGGCCCACCGCTCCAGAGTGGGTCCGCGTTGGTGCCAAGTTGGGGTCAGCTCTGCGGGAGGCAATTTTTCAATGGCAACAGCTGAAAAGCGGTGCAGGAAGTATTGTGTGACTTGGCATCAACCCACATGGGTATTACTTATTATTTAATATGTTTTAACATTGACGGACTAACTTGAGATGATTTCATGGCACTACAGGAACGAGAATGCAATGTGAATTGCCACGCCCACTGGGGCAGGATCTTGGAACTTAAAAGTGTGTCATGACCGCTGTCTTGTTATTTCAGGAACTAAAGCCATTGAAGAAGGGACCTGAGTTCCCGAAACGCGTCTGGCTCCACGTGCATGCGGATGCCTTTGTTCTCCCTGCTGCCTGTTTGCAAGATGTTGCCATTAAAGATTTGAACCACTTACCTGCCGGCTAGCTTCCTTCCATTGGGGCTACCTTGTTGTTTGGATATTTAGCGGCTGAGCCCAGCCGCGGAAGGAGGCCCACCGCTCCAGAGTGGGCCCACGTTGGTGCCAAGTTGGTGTCAGCGCTGCGGGAGGCAGTTTTTCAACGGCAACAGCTGAAAAGCGGTGCAGGCAGTATTGTGTGACTTGGCATCGACCCCCATGGGTATTACTTGTTATTTAATATGTTTTAACATTGATGGACTCACTTGAGATGATTTCATGGCACTACAGGAACCAGAATGCAATGTGAATTGCAACGCCCACTGGGGCAGGATCTTGGAACTTAAAAGTGTGCCATGACCGCTGTCTTGTTATTTCCGGAACTAAAGCCATTGAAGAAGGGACCTGAGTTCCAGAAACGCGTATCATATATATATGAGACCAATCATTTCCGCTTGTGATGGGCCATTGGCTAATATGTCTGTTTATATTGATTCTTTTTTACAGGAACACATGAAATCACTGGATTCTTATGTACAGGATACTACTGATTTCATTAGCAAAATTGAAAATATAATTTGGCAGGATACCTATCTTTTATTGGCTGTGGATGTAGTATCATTATACACTTGCATTAGAAATAGTGATGGAATGAAAGCAGTCGAATACTTCTTATCTAATAGACCGCTGAAATTTGCTAAACATAACCAGATGATATTGGACCTACTGCTGTTTTGTCTTGAAAATAATTTGTTCCTTTATAAAAATCAAATATATCAGCAGATACAAGGTGTGGCAATGGGGGCCAGCTTCTCCCTAGTTATGCCTGTCTCTTTTTGGGATGGTGGGAGAAGCTGGTCCTCAAAAAGAAATATGCTCACACTTTGGAAAACAAGGTAATTGTTTGGTTAAGATTCATAGATGACTTGTTTGTCATCTGGAATGGAACAGAACAAGAAGTACATGAGTTCCTTGGGGAAATCAATACGAATAATCTCAATCTGAAGTTTACGTACTCTATTAGCCGTGTTAGCATAACCTTTTTGGACACTGAAGTATATATCTGTGGTAACAAACTGGCAACAACCCTTTTTTAGAAAATCTACTGCTGGCAATGCCATATTACATGCTTCAAGCTCACATCCACAACACCTCATACATAGCATCCCCTATGGGGAAATGCTTAGGATTCGGAGAATATGTAGTGAGGATTTGGATGCTCAGGAAAAACAACAGGAATGTAAAAATAGATTTCTAAATAGGGGTTACAAGGAACAGACAATTGAGACTGCAATAGCCAAATCAAGAAGTAAAGCAAGGCAGGATCTGATAAAACACCGAGTCAGGTCTGGTCACGTATCATACAATGTACCAGACAATACAGCGAGACTAATACTGGGGTACTCCAGACAGGAGGGTCAGATTAGATCCATTATACGCCGTAACAGGCACACGGTATTGGGTGATCCAGTTATTGGAAGTTCTTTACCTAAACAACCAGCTATTACTTTCCGTAGGGCACCAACGATGGGTAATGTTTTGGTAAATAACAATCCAGAGGACATTGAACCTAGCTCATGGCTTAAGCAAAGGAAAGGTTTTTTTAAATGTCCTTCTTGCAAAGCCTGTCAATTTGGTGTGAATACTAAAACATATCAGACACCATTTAGTGATAGGGTCTACCCAATAAATAAATACCTGTCGTGTAAAACTGAATTTGCAGTCTATGCTTTGCAATGTAGTTGTAATTTGCTCTATATTGGGAGCACAAAGCTGTCTGTTCATAAGAGGGTTTTACAGCATACTCGAGCTATAGTGAACTGTGACCCGAGTTACCCGGTAGCCAGGCATTTTAAAGATGTACATAACAGCAGCCTTAAGCATTTTAAGTACTTTGTATTGGATTCTATACCATTATCTAAACGTGGTGGGAATAGGGAATCCAAACTTAGGCGCCTAGAAACAAGATATATTCTGGAACTTAACACTAAACAGCCAAATGGGCTGAAAACGAGTGAAGATTTATACACTTATCTTTAAAATGTCAAAAAACTTTTTTCTTTAGTAAGAGCTTCCTGTTGAGCAGGAGTGTTATATGCACTTCTGCTTCAAATTAGGTTGAGCTATCTATGTGTGTATGAATAATACAAAGAAATCTCTCAGCATATATGAGTTGTTTATGAAACGTTGGGTGTTTCTATAAATCTTCATATCATCAAATGTAAATGTTTTTATACATTTATGTATATATTTAAATTTACATATTTATGGTTTTCGTAGGTTGCAAACCTTTTTTTACACCTTTTAACTTTTCTAGTGGAGTGTTTTAAGGTTGAAATGTATTTTATATTGAGGATATGTAAAAACATTTGTGGGAATCAACCTTGCTGCTCTTGATCAGTTGTATTTTATATCTTTTTCTTCTTCTCTGTGTATATAATTATTTAAAAATATCATTTTAGATGGTATAATGTCGTTTGGCAGCTAGTTCAGAAATTTGCACATTGTGGTTAATTATTGACACGTTCTCATTGCACTATATTGTATATTTGCACAAACTGGTGGTTTTAGCATATAGGACCTAAAACATTTTTTAAGATCTCTTTTTTAGGTGGGTTTTAGGTGGTATTATCTTCTTTTTAACCTTTGGTATCCATTTTAACATGCAATTATTTGTAATAATGTGTACTTGTATTATACAATAGATTATACATTCTCCCTGTTTTATCGATTTGTCAGGTTGAGATAGTACTTTACCAGCATACTTTGGAGCTACTGTAATCACTACATTTTTATTACTGTATTTATACAGGGATATAGATTTGTGTAGTATTTTTACTATGTCTATATGGATTGCCATTGGTCACCTGCACTTTAAAAATTCACCTATCCCTCCTAAGCGCTGTCATGTGATCAAGGCCGCTCGTACGGCCGAAACGCGTAATGGCAACATGGTGACGGTTGGAAGAAAATAAAAGCAACTTGCACTATATTGGGTCTACTCTTGCCGTTTGTTCTTGGAGTACTGGAGTACTGGGCTTGTTTGCAGATATATATATATATATATATATATATATATATATATATATATATATATATATATATATATATATTCACTGAAAAAACCATAGGTTTCAGACACGTTATAGTTAGAAATTAGCATTTAAAAAACCTTTGAAATTCACTGAAAAAACCATAGGTTTTAGGGACAGTTATACTTAGTTAGACATTGCACTCGTACAAAACCTGTGAAATTCCCCCGTTATAGTTAGTTCAGCTAACTATAACTCGCGCCCGCAATGCACTGCTGATGACGTCACATATTACATCACTCATGACATGGTCAGTGACATCACTGATGACATCTCAAATGACATCACTGATGACATCATCCAGTGACTGTGTGTTTCTGTAAAGTTTAAATATGTTTAATATATATAGGGAAAGGCGTATTGAAGAATGAGTGGGTGTATAAGTGTCTGAATGGATGATTTAGTACGTGCGTGACTGACTCTACAAGTGAGTGATTAAACGTATCTTACTGAATGCATGGGTTAGTGACTAAACTGTGTGAATGTCTGTATCCGTCTGTTGGTGTGTAAGTGGATGCATGGATTTGCGAATAGCTACATGAGTGTCTATATGGGTTATTGATTGGTTCTATGAGTATCTGTATGGGTGCCTGAGTGTTTGTGTGGATGGGGTGTGTGCGACTGTGCATAGATGTGTGAGTGGGTGATTCACTGGGTGGATGGTTTCAAGAGTGCATCTGTGATAGACTGTATGGGTGGGTAAGTGTGTGTAAGAGTGTGTTAGTGAGTGAATGTATGTCCCAGTGGTACATGTGTGAGTAACTACATATGTGAAAGGCAGTATATATGTGTATTGGAGTATATAAATAGCTATAAGCGAGAGTGAGTGATTGTGATAGTGGCTGTATGGATGAGTGTGTGCTTGTATCAGTGATTGTATAAGAGCGTAACAATGTGCTAGTATTTGTATGATTAAGTGAGCTGGTGTGTGTATAACTGTATAGGTGAGTAAATGGCAGTGTGTTTAATTATTTGCATTACTGACTAGGTGTGTGAGTACCTCTATGGATGAGTGGCGGTGTTTGAGTGTCTATATAGGAGTAAGAGTGCATATGATAGTCCTGTACTGAGTGACTATAAGTATGAGTGACTGTACGGGTGAGTGAGTGGATGTGTGTGTGTAGACCTAAGAATCAGTGAGTGGGTATGTAGTTATTGGTGTTGGAGTGTCTATGGTTTTGCGAATGGCACTCTGTAATTTAGATTGGGTGTATCAAAGGTTATATTAGGGTGTGAGGAGCTGCATCAGATTATCACGTGGATGATGTCATCAGTGATGTCATTTGAGATGTCATCAGTGATGTCATCAGTGATGTCACTGACCATGTCATGAGTGATGTAATATGTGACGTCTTCAGCAGTGCATTGCGGGCGCGAGTTATAGTTAGCTGAACTAACTATAACGGGGGAATTTCACGGGTTTTGTACGAGTGCAATGTCCAACTAAGTATAACTGTCCCTAAAACCTATGGTTTTTTCAGTGAATTTCAAAGGTTTTTAAATGCTAATTTCTAACTATAACGTGTCTGAAACCTATGGTTTTTTCAGTGAATTTCAAAGGTTTTTAAAATGCTAATTTGTAACTATAACGTGCCTGAAACCTACGGTTTTTCAGTGAATTTCAAAGGTTTTTTAAATGACAATTTTTAAATGTATTAATTTTTATATTAATTTTTTTCATTCTGATTTACTACATTTTTAGAAACAATTTCTTTTACATATTTTATTTTTTAAATTACATTGTAATTACATTATACATTACATTACAAAAAATACTTTCTCAGAATGAATTACTTTAGTTTAAATACTTTGCACATAGGCAATAGACTTTTAAGTACAGTAGTTACAGTTGTTGCAATGGGCAACACATTTTCAAACACAATGCAACATTCAGCTCAATGTGAATTTCTAGTTAAATGCAATTAGTTACTTTATGGATTACTTTTTCTAACCACAGGACTGGATCCTAGATTCAGTCCTGGTACATCTCCTGTAAACAGTTGAGTAAAAGCGTTTTGGTTACAGTCGTGATTTTTAAGGAATATTATTGTATTTTAAAAGTTGACACTTAGAAACTTTTTCTCATAGAATCACCAATGTTATCCTATGGAAGGAAATTCACTTAGCAGGTAAAAACTGTTATCGTTACTTTTTCTTACTCAGTGTTGGATCCTGGATCCAGCACTGGTGCATCTCCTGTAAACAGTTGAAAGAATGCGTTTAAGTCATACAGGCGATTTTTAAGGAATATTTGTAGTTTGTGAAAATCGACACTTTGAAACTTTTCTGCTGAAAACCAGACAATGGATTCCTATGGAAGAAAATATAAGTTACTGGTAAGTACGGTTAAAATTACTTTTCAGGACCAGTACTGGGCTGAAAGATGCAGCACTGAGGTCTCTCCTTATAACAAGTGAGTAAATCGGAATTCGTATTTCGGCTGATTTTAGAGGAATATTTGTATGTTTCAAAAATCAACACTTAGAAACTTTTTCAGCAAAAAGCAGGCAATGATATCCTATGGAAGGAAATTCAAGTGACTGGTAAGTACGGTTAAAATTACTTTTGAGGATCAGTACTGGGCTGAAAGATGCAGCACTGAGGTCTCTCCTGATAACAGATGAGTAAATCGGAATTCGTATTTTGGCTGATTTTAGATGAATATTTTAAAGTTCCAAAACTCCACACTTAGAAGAATTTCCAAGTGAAACCAGTCAATGTTAGCCTATGGAAGGAAATTCAAGTTACCGGTAAGTACGGTTAAAATTACTTTTCAGGACCAGTACTGGGCTGAAAGATACAGCACTGAGGTCTCTCCTGATAACAGGTGAGTAAATCGGAATTCGTATTTCGGCTGATTTTAGAGGAATATTTGTATGTTTCAAAAATCAACACTTAGAAACTTTTTCAACAAAAAGCAGGCAATGATATCCTATGGAAGGAAATTCAAGTTACTGGTAAGTACGGTTAAAATTACTTTTCAGGATCAGTACTGGGCTGAAAGATGCAGCACTGAGGTCTCTCCTGATAACAGGTGAGAATATCGGAATTCGTATTTCGGCTGATTTTAGAGGAATATTTTAAAGTTCCAAAACTCCACACTTAGAAGAATTTCCAAGTGAAACCAGTCAATGTTAGCCTATGAAGGAAATTCAAGTTACCGGTAAGTACGGTTAAAATTACTTTTCAGGATCAGTACTGGGCTGAAAGATGCAGCACTGAGGTCTCTCCTGATAACAGGTGAGTAAATCGGAATTCGTATTTCGGCTGATTTTAGAGGAATATTTTAAAGTTCCAAAACTCCACACTTAGAAGAATTTCCAAGTGAAACCAGTCAATGTTAGCCTATGAAGGAAATTCAAGTTACCGGTAAGTACGGTTAAAATTACTTTTCAGGACCAGTACTGGGCTGAAAGATGCAGCACTGAGGTCTCTCCTGATAGCAGGTGAGTAAATCGGAATTCGTATTTCGGCTGATTTTAGAGGAATATTTTAAAGTTCCAAAACTCCACACTTAGAAGAATTTCCAAGTGAAACCAGTCAATGTTAGCCTATGGAAGGAAATTCAAGTTACTGGTAAGTACGGTTAAAATTACTTTTCAGGATTAGTACTGGGCTGAAAGATGCAGCACTGAGGTCTCTCCTGATAACAGGTGAGTAAATCAGAATTCGTATTTCGGCTGATTTTAGAGGAATATTTGCACAATGGTGAAGGGAGGGGGCGGGGCCTGAGGTGACATCTGTGCAAACGCGCCCCGTGACGCGTTTTAAGTTGGGGGATTAAGTCCCCTTGAGTCATGAGGGTCCCTACGGGCCAACTAGCCCACCAGGAACCTCCAGTATGCGCCAGGGGCTGCGTTGCAGAGACATGTACAGAGGCCACACCCCTTTTACACCTCTCTGCAACGCAGCTCTGTGGCGCTTTCTGGACGTACCTGTTGGGCTAGTTGGCCCCCAGGGACCCTCAGGATTGAAGAGGTTTTAATTCCCCATCTTAAAACGCGCCACGGGCCTGTTTGCACACATGTCACCTGAAGCCCCTTTAAGTCGGGGGATTAACTCCCCTTGAATCCTGAGGGTCCCTGGGTACGTCCAGAAAGCGCCACAGAGCTGCGTTGCAGAGAGGTGTAAAAAGGGTAGTATTATTTGAAGGTCCATCTAGTCTGCATTTTTAATCTTTTTTACCTTTTCTTTGTTATTTAAAAAAAAAAAATCTTTTCACCTCCACCATAACCTCAAAACACAGGCACCTGCCTTTTCCGCACTTTCCCTCCCCCCCTTTCCTTAACCCCCCCCCCCCAAAGGGAACCCCTTCACTTAACTTTAGAGCAGAGTTTCTATTTAGCAAGAGACAATGCTTATGGGACACATGAGAGTCCCTTTGGGTTCAACAGGGATGACTCTTTTCTCTTAATTATTTTTTCTTTTTTTATGTATATAATTGTTGGGACCAAATTGGTGTTGTAATTGGAGAATGCAGTGAAATTTGGGTTGAGAGTTGCCAAAAAATGGTTGTCTTGATATAAAGGCCACTTGGCCATTACAGGGATGCAGCCAATTGGCAGTGAAGGAAAACGAATAAAACCGTTACTTTGCGGTGGGTTATTGATCACTGCGCGTGACCGTGACCCAACTTTTATTATGCGCTTTAAATAAGGAAACTGTCATGCATCATTGTTTAGTTTAATAATGAAAAAATCGCCCCTTTTTTTCTGTGTTTTCTTTTGGTTTGCCATTATGACGAAAGTGAATGTTGGAATATCTGCCTCGTAATTAATACAAATTATGTGATAACATAGTGTCAACTAATCTGTGATTTTTATTTACTCACATTTATTCATTGTCTGGCTGTGTAACAGCCCGCCAGCAGGGA